>JAAVTJ010000195.1:0-21519 GCA_011947355.1 Phytophthora boehmeriae | reverse complement strand
TTAAGCCAGAAAACATAGGGAATGACAGAATGAGACCCTGTCTTTTTAGTAAATGAGGAAAAGGGGGCATGGAGACGTCGCGAGGCGTGAAAGCTCGACTGATCAAGTCAAGTAGGAGTATGGAGATTTCGGTGGTGTTCGCCTGATGTGGGTGCTGTTAGTGGATCAAGTACGCGTAAATGATACAGTGACTACTGATTAAATTGATGGACTCGATTGCCGCAGGGGCCACGATCTCGAAGGTAGTATACTTGTCCCATCGCCTCCATGAAGAAGCCAGGTATCTACCTTCCGGCTGGAGCTGCTGCGCCTCTGTTTCTGGATAGTTGCAGAGGTATATCCTGTAGGCAATCCATCCCGCGACTTTATCCTATCTATGTCATTCGCCACCACCAAACAAATGACCTGATCTGTCTCCAACGGAACCACCACCTCCATCGGCTAGACGTTATTATTGCCACTGATGCAGTGTCGAAGGGTGTAGGGACCAGAGCCCAGTACCAACGACTATGCTACGCTCACGGCGGAAAAAGGTTGTGTCAGGTATCTGGTTGTACTGACAGAGTCAAGAAGGGTGTGCAAAGAGAGTCGTCGCTACAACGCCGGAGCCACAAACGCCAGTCAGGAGTTGCCCACAAGATATGAAGCCCAGCACATACCCACTTATCAGTGGAACAAGGCAGCAGTATGTCATAATTTATACTGGTAGGCTACTAAGTAGCACGGAATCCCTCTCAGGATTATCACTTTTCCATACGTTCCTACACCCGACCGATCAATTGTGCCAGGGCATTCAAGTTCTATATGTATCGGTATTGATTTTCACGCTACTTTTTATGCTCTACTTCAGGTAAAAATCGCTAGTAAAGCCTAATAAATTCACATTGTGGATGCAATGCAATGTTTAGATTTGCGAACAAATCCAAATATTTGACAGTTTTGCTTCATTCACTTAAATTATGTGAGGTACGGTGCTGTGATAGCTTGGTGAAGGTTATTCGATATAGCAACTCTTAAAGTTAGAACAGGTTTACATACCATCTGAGAGGTGCTGATATCTTGCATTTACTGATGTGAATGTATTGTACGCGTATATCGTTTAGAAAGCCCACTGTACTTCGTATTTTTGCATTTGACTTAAAATTGAGCTGCATCTAATTTGCGCATTCCTAATTATTAGATTATCACTATATTTTCACTGCGAAGACCTAAAAGCGCTTGAAGCATTGTCGATAGCATGACGATTGCGCCGATGGTCGCCAAGAACGCCATCACGTAGCTGTCGGCATGTTGGAATGGCAACTGTTTGGTTTCATTGATATAAGCAATGTAGATCCACACCAGGATGAACCACATCATCGCCGTCTCGTTGCGTTGTTGATTACTGCATAAATCCACGACAAAAACTCGTTAATAATACCATAATCATGTAAAATAGTAGAAAAACAAGTGTATCATACTCATGTCGTAATGCAGAGTAGAACATGGCGGATCCGAAGCCAATGAACTACAAGTAGAAGAGAGACTCAAAGTTCCCTCAGACTGCTGCTAAACGCTGATAAAACCATAGCAATCAACTGTTTAATAGAGACTAGAAACTTACTCATACCGTTTTCAAACAAAATATCACCCACCTTTGCCATCACAAATGGTCAACTTTAAATCTGGACGGTTGGGCTCAAACGATAACAATTCGACTATGAGCGAACTTGTTACTGCACGAAGAATTATATATACACCGAATCATGCAGTTCACATCGGTTCGCGTAAATTAAACAATGCAACTTCATATTGCTCATCACCATTACGCAAGCGATTCCCGGCATTGTGGAGGCAATACCACTCGATGAGGGCTGCTAATACCAGGAGGACGCTGCGTGTTTAGTAGCGAGGTAATTGCGGAATAAGCTAAAGCCCCGCCTTTCGTTTTGCAACTGTCGTATTTCTAAGAAACGTGACCATTCTTCATCAGTGTACCGAGGTAAATTAGTAATTTTTTTGTTGATACACCTTTCAATATCTATTGATATACGGAAGAGGTAAGATAGCGGCTTCTCCTAACGGCACAACTGTGGTGTTAAGCAATTTCGTTTTCATAATGGCATTACGAAAACCGATCGTCACAGTAAGTGTGATGATGACGCAACTAGTGAATGGAGAATGAAGGCAAACCAGTCGTCTCGCTTTGTCGCTCGCTACCGCGTTGGAGTTGTAACTACTGGCCGCGACATTGTTGCTCCAGTAAGAAGAGATGGAGAGGGCAGCGCAGGTAACCTCGACTTCTCTGCATTTCTGATCATTGAAATTGTTTATATACCATCCTGTATGGCAATCTGCACAACTATGAGGTGGGATGACTTTTCCGGCCATTGGACCCAAGAAGTAATGGAGTTTGCGGTGTCAATTAATGTCGTCCTGGCGAAGGTACCGCCGCCCTACACTTACGTCTGCCAACCGGTCGATGTGGCCTGCATCAGCCGTTCATGACACGCTTGCGCAGTTGGTCGGTGAGTGGCCTTCGTGCGCTGATAGCAGAGCATCGTGCACTGGAAAAATAGCGTGCTGCTCAGGCTTAGCAGATAGTCCAGTAGTTCTCTGTGGTGGAAACGACATAAATACAAGAAATAGCACGAGAAAAAAGTCAAGAGTTCCAGCAATGACTTGAGAGTACAGCCTTCAAGATGGTAGCTCGAAACGGCCGATCACTTCGTGGATTGCTAAATCATGGACCCCGCTCACCGCCACAACGATTGTTAGTGGCATTGCAAAGATAGCGCTACATGAAGACAATCGCAAAGTAAAAAACGCAGACGTGAGGACGATGCGGACAAGATCAGCGCTCTCCTGGATCACCTCGCTGATCTTGGTGCATCAGACGAGGAAGTAGACACATGTGGAGAAGTTCGGTGAAACGTTACCGCCCAGAGTATGGTGCTTAGCCCAACAGGTTCAGAATTAATGTTTGACCATTTGTGATGGCAAAGGTGGGTGATATTTTGTTTGAAAACGGTATGAGTAAGTTTCTAGTCTCTATTAAACAGTTGATTGCTATGGTTTTATCAGCGTTTAGCAGCAGTCTGAGGAACTTTGAGTCTCTCTTCTACTTGTAGTTCATTGGCTTCGGATCCGCCATGTTCTACTCTGCATTACGACATGAGTATGATACACTTGTTTTTCTACTATTTTACATGATTATGGTATTATTAACGAGTTTTTGTCGTGGATTTATGCAGTAATCAACAACGCAACGAGACGGCGATGATGTGGTTCATCCTGGTGTGGATCTACATTGCTTATATCAATGAAACCAAACAGTTGCCATTCCAACATGCCGACAGCTACGTGATGGCGTTCTTGGCGACCATCGGCGCAATCGTCATGCTATCGACAATGCTTCAAGCGCTTTTAGGGTCTTCGCAGTGAAAATATAGTGATAATCTAATAATTAGGAATGCGCAAATTAGATGCAGCTCAATTTTAAGTCAAATGCAAAAATACGAAGTACAGTGGGCTTTCTAAACGATATACGCGTACAATACATTCACATCAGTAAATGCAAGATATCAGCACCTCTCAGATGGTATGTAAACCTGTTCTAACTTTAAGAGTTGCTATATCGAATAACCTTCACCAAGCTATCACAGCACCGTACCTCACATAATTTAAGTGAATGAAGCAAAACTGTCAAATATTTGGATTTGTTCGCAAATCTAAACATTGCATTGCATCCACAATGTGAATTTATTAGGCTTTACTAGCGATTTTTACCTGAAGTAGAGCATAAAAAAGTAGCGTGAAAAATCAATACCGATACATATAGAACTTGAATGCCCTGGCACAATTGATCGGTCGGGTGTAGGAACGTATGGAAAAGTGATAATCCTGAGAGGGATTCCGTGCTACTTAGTAGCCTACCAGTATAAATTATGACATACTGCTGCCTTGTTCCACTGATAAGTGGGTATGTGCTGGGCTTCATATCTTGTGGGCAACTCCTGACTGGCGTTTGTGGCTCCGGCGTTGTAGCGACGACTCTCTTTGCACACCCTTCTTGACTCTGTCAGTACAACCAGATACCTGACACAACCTTTTTCCGCCGTGAGCGTAGCATAGTCGTTGGTACTGGGCTCTGGTCCCTACACCCTTCGACACTGCATCAGTGGCAATAATAATGTGGTATAGGAAATCCACGCCAAATGAACACTCGGTAGAGGTTCTAATAGCTCACACCCACAACAACTCGTCAACCAATACGGTCAACGAGTGTTCGGATCAAGATCTGAAAGTACCCAGATCGATCCCTTACACCGGGACGAACAGGACCTTGCTACCTCGTTTGTATGTACTCAACCAATGCAAAACACACGACTAGCACGAGCAACGCTAGTGTGTGCAGTAGGATAGCACAGTCCCAACAGCAGAAGGGTACTGTACCACCACCGAAGGTTCCCTTCGGTTGGAAGTCACACTTGGAGTCAATATGTACTCCCACACACGTGCAATAGGCAAGATACGCCGTCACGTCAACAGACCACACTCAACACTCTTGGCCTGTCCAATGAACCCTCGCTGTTATGCTACAGGTTCTCGGACAGGCATAATCCACTCAAATACGCTTATCCAGACGCTTACCTAAGGTAGCCGGATGTCACGCTAGACACTTGAAGGGAAGATTCTGTTCTGATTGTTGCCCTTTCAGGCTTATCTCCTAATTATGTAATTCCTATAAAGTATACAAATATCAAGTGAACTATGATCCGTTATGGATCTTCTACATGCTACGTTACTGTCGAACGACTCTTCGTTCGGACCCTGAAATTGCAAAGGGTCGCCCGAACCGACGCTTCTATCCATGGATCCAAAGTGCGCACGAACCTTCGGTAGCGTACTTATCTGGTGCTAGGTACGCCCAACGAAGATTCGCTAAGTGCGGACTCCACAATAGTGACTGTCTCAGTTGAGTGACCTTTGTTTCCGTCCGACCGAGTCCTCGGTCAACACCCATCCAACTTAATGTACCCATTCGTCATCAACGAGTACTTGAACGAATCTTCGTTCATCCATTGGCCAAAAACCGGCGACCCACAACTGGCGTATCCCGATCACAGAATTTACTTCACCACAACTGCCCCCGTCGCAACTGGAGCCACCACACTGGTGACCGTTGTGACGCATTCTGCGCTCTTCCAGCTCTTCAGCATGCGATCTCAACTCGATCGTGCTGCCAACCTCGCTCTCCGTGCTATCGGTGCGACCAGTTCGCCTGAGCAGCCGGTATGTGCTCTGCTAATCATCGTTGTGTTGGTATCCATGCTCACTTTGTCCTTTCACCTTTCCACAGAGTGCCAGCGAAGGTTCCACGGCTCTGAGTGCTCCTGCAGCTTCAACACCACAGACTGCAACTCCCAGTACTGCGACCGAAGCTTCGTCTACTCCCGCGGCCGAAGCCTCGCCCGCTGCATCATCGTCTCTACAGGATGCCATCATTGAAGCTTCGGACATCGCGTCGGAGAATGTGGTGATGCGAATCATCCCACATTTGACTTCAATGCTCCGTCATATCATCCAACTTCACATCTCGCCTCCGGTTCAAGGTGATTTGGCTCTCCAGCGAAGGTTAGAAGCTGCTCAAGGCTTCGACGAGACGGCGGCTGCTATCATTCCGCTACAGGACACGCTGATCAACCTTCCGCAGCAAGTCGGTGAGCTGCAGGCGAAGCTTCGTTCGGCTCAAGATGGCGAAGCCGCTGCTAAGCGCGAAGTCATGCGATTGACTATGAAGAATGAAAACGCTGAGCTTCTGCTCAAGACTTCAACGGCGCGCGTTCAAGAACTCGAAGCTCAGCTCAAGCGCTCGAAGACTGCCGTGGCGAAGACTAGCTCCAACCTCGAGAAGATTCAAGCTTCGTTGGACCTTCACACTGAAGAACTCAGGCTTCTTCAAGCCGAACTTGGAAGCCGTGACGCCGAACTCAAGCGTCAAGACTCGTTGGCTACCAAGGAGCGAGAAGTTTTTCGTGCGTCGGTGGTAGCCAATACCGAGCAGACACGTCAGATCTACAACCTGCTGATCAAGCAATGGGAAGGCAAGGGTACTCCAAGTGACAAGGATGAACTCATCGCGCATCTCAAGGATCGAGTCACTCATTATCGCCACACCAATCGCATCCTCCGTGGTCACGTGAGCTTGGCGAACATGGACCCAGATATTTTGGTTGCTGCTGTACGAGGTTCGTTGCACTTGACTCAATTTACCTGCTACCGAACATTCGTTCACTCATCTGTTCCGTGCTTCACAGGTTCCATGGCAAGTGAGGTCAATGTGGATGCTCTGAACTTGGATCAAGAGACACTCGTGGCCTTTCAGAGGATCCAGGAACAGGCGGCCGAGACTGGTGAGGATCAGCCACTCCCAGTTCTGCTGGCTAAAGCTGCACACCAGATCGTCCACGGCAAGTCACACAAGCGGATTCGTCGGCCGTCTGAAGCCTCGGATGAAGATTCAAGCTACTCCGACGACTCCGACCACGAAAACAAACCTTCGGTGGACGTTGCGAATGCTGCTATGGCGGCTGCTGGACTCGGTGAGGCTTCGTCCGACTCAGAAGATCCGAGACGAAGATCGCGACGTGGGCTTCGTAAGCCCAAGGCATGGAAGAAGCGTTCGTCCAAGCGTGCGAAAACAAGTGGGTCATCCAAGTCAAGCGAAAGGTCTGATCAAGAAAGGAAGCATCGCTCCAAGAAACCTCGTTCGCGTGGTCGTTCATCTTCGTCATCTGGTATGAGTACAAGGTCGGGTCAATCCGCCGTCAGTTCGGCTCCTCCGCCTCCCACCGAAGCTTCGGTGCTGCCATCAGTCGCTCCAGCGGTCTCTTCTCAGGGTTCAAGTGCGCTTCCCTCAAGCTTTGCATCGTCGTTCGCGCCGCAGCCACTGCCCAAGGGGACAACCTTCGGTGGCAAGAGCAACTACATGGACTTGTTGCTTCACGAGGTTGAGACGGCTGCAAGCACAGCTCTAACCACGTGCACTCTCGATGATGATCTCAAGCCTAAAGTTCCAAGTTCACCAGCGGAACTTCTTCTCCATAATCCAAGTGAAGGCAGTGCTGACGCTCCAGTCGACTTGACTGGGGATGTGGAATCGTCTGAATCTTCTCCCGAGCATTCGCCTGAAGCCCCGATTCCCCTCCGACGCCTCCACATGCGTCTCACACGGTGACCGATCGTTCGTCAGCTAATAGTCGTTCAGTGGAACGTGCAGCTGGCGAAATCGGCCACCCAGCTGTTGAGGATAATTCCGACGACAATGATATGGACATGGATAATTTCGGTGAAGGTGGGACTAGTCCGGTTGATGATTCTCACATGGAAATTGATGATCTTGGTGATCCACAAGGATCTGGTGATGGTGGAACTGTTCCTGTATCTGTTCCCGATACTACCGATGGTTCACCTGGTGGCAGCATGCTGCAGCGTATGTTTGGGTCGGACATTAGTTCTGAAGAGAGCCCTGTTGACCTTCCACCCGGCATAGCAGGGCCTCTTCTTACTTCCGACGTAGCCGTCATGGGGTCAGTGGTTCGTCGTATCATGAGCTCGACGGCGATGACCAGCATCCCTACATCTTCACCATCCACAGTTGTTTCCAGTGGTGACGTGCCAGCTCAGCCTTCGAGCGAACCTTCGCTCAGCACGGATCAAGGTGATATTCGGTCTACTGACGCTGCTAGTCTGTCCACCGAAGGTTCAAGTGCCGTTGCTGGAGCGTCATCGGTCTTGATGTTGCCGGCGGTAAATCCGCCCGCAACACTGGATGAACTTTCACTTGAAGATGAATCAGTTGAAGACCAAGTATCGATGGCTGTTCCAACTTTGTTTTCACCTCCTGGGAGACGCTCTGGACCTCGCCGTGAGATTATCGCGACCAACACTGCGCTTCCTGGCCCTGGTACAGTTAGTGCAATTCCGATACCGAGGGTTCACTACCCAATCCACGGGCCAAGACCGATCGTTCGTCCATCGGCTCGTTCACCAGCATGGGCTGATAAGTTTAGTGACATCCAATTCGCCAAGGACGGGGCTTCTCAATGTTGGCAGCGGCTGCGCGACCGATGTTTGCCGGATCCAGTGCCAGCTGGTACCGTCATCCCGTGTTCTGCTGAGAACATTGAAGCTTTCGCCAATTCGGATGCTCCTACCCATCCGTGGCAATTCTTCCGTGCCGCTCTTCCATCGACAGCCTGTCTCATCGACAGCTCCCGGTTCAACCCAGGCGCGCCTTTGTCCAAGCGTGCCCCTGTCGACCAGCGAATGTTGGGGCTGTTGGCTTCGTTTCGTGGTGATGGATTACATCCCGATCTGGGGTTCGCTCTTTGGGAACGTTCACACTGGATATTGCCCCAGTGTGTCGACCGATGGTTCACCACCGAAGCTTCTCGACTGAAAGAGGTCACCGACAATTTGGTCAGGGCTACGCGTGATACTTCGGGTATCACTGACATTAGTGCTCGTGCTCGCGCTGAAGCAGATCTGGATGCCATCCGTGAGCAGCTTGCGACTGACGACGATGTGTTGAAGCGGGCCAAAGTTGCTTGGACAGCCTACTCAAAGGCTCGTGGGCGTCGAGCCGATCGTCTTCGCATTCACATCCGGAATCAGTACTGGTCATGGTGTCTCAAGGCTGCAGATTCCCCGGAGGGTCTGATTACCCCGGAGCTGATACTCGAACCTTCGGTCCCAACATATCCTGTCGAGGTTTTGCCGCTGGTTCCGGATGACACCGATTGGATTTCCGCGGCTTTTGCTGTGGGTGATGCGCAGCCGTGGCGCATTGGTTGGATTTATTATCCTCATGAGCACCCGTACAACACGACGTTTATTCCGTGTAATCCTGATGAGCGTTTGTTTGTTCCGTATGGGTCTTCCCCAGCTGCAGTCGCTCGCCAAATCGTTGTGGATTCGTCGCTTCAACCCCAGGAGGTCGATCCTCAATGGAGAGCTCACTTCATCGACGGGGAGGAAGAGGAAGTCCCCAACGAGCGTTCTCAAGCTTCCTCTACAGCGCTACCGGCCTCGGCAACCGCTTCTGATGCCGAAGAGAAGTCGGGCGATAGTTCATCGTCGTTAGGAATGCTTGCGGCAGCTGCTCGTCAGGTTACTTGACTCGACGAACCTTCGCCTGCACTCTATTTCGACGTCTGGCCTTCTCCTCAAGCATCAGCAGCATCTACCTAGGTTTCATTTCCCCGCTGGTAGCTTGACATGCATGTTTTGTTTCAATTCGATTTCTTAATTCCATTCTCCATAATCAAGTTCACGTTCACGTAAATTCACCAAAGAAATATGTAATGTTGATGCAGTAGCAATCTTCGTCTGCTACCCTGGGCTGCGTTGCCCCAGGGGCAGTTCATTCATGACAACGTAGTTTCAATCTTCGTCTGCAACTTGAACCATCTGTAAGCGATGGTCACTTCGTTTTGACCGCAGGTAGTCGTACAGTAATCCACCACAAGATAAGTTAGAGGCAGGTTCCCATGTGGGTTCGTCATACCCGACCCACTTGACCTTGAATTCTCGAACCGAGCGTTCGGTACTGGTGGATAGAGGTGTGCGATCGTCAAGGATGGCTTCCACTTCGTATTCACCGGCAATATTGTCTGGTGCCCAGCTGTCTTCAGGCAGAAGCTCCTCATCGAAATCAAATCGCAAATCTTCGATTACATCTTGCGCCAACCGAATCTTCGGTCGACTATTGAATTCGTTTACTGCCTTTAGACGAGAGACATGCACCACCGGGTAGAACCTGTACCCGCTTCGGTCAGGGAGTTCAAGTTCATACGCAAATTCTTCCACTCTTCGTTTTATCCGAAAAGGTCCGTGCCACCGGTGGGCTAGCTTCTTAGTCAATCCAGGTTTGACACGCTCCATGTACAACCACACCCTGCTCCCTATCTCAAAAGAGAGCTAGTTCGACCGTCAGGAGAGTCAGTAGGCTCAGGTGTAGCTTCTGTGGCGTCAGCCGAAGGTTCATTTCTACCTCCACTCGGAACAGCGGCTTTCTCTAGTCGACTTAGTGCTTCGTTATGTTCTTTCGCTCTTCGTTCCTTTTCCGAGGCTTGATAGTCCTTGGCCATTATCCATGCAATTTCTTGTTGCCGGTTCACCTCACGACGCCATCGTAAAGCGTCTGACTGTGTTCCGAACCCTCGTTTGAGGGATGACGACATTGCTTTCAGCGTAGACTGCGCATCCCAACCATGGACGAGGTAGAACGGCGTTTCTCTTCGGGTCGTGTCTTGCGAATTATTAATGGCGGCCACCAATCTCTCGGCAATCTCGTCCCAGTCTTGTTGCAGCGGGTCTTCAGCGTACACTCGAACAGAAGTGATCACTGACTTCACCGAGCGTTCCTGTTGTCCATTAGCTTGGGGCCGATAGCTTAGAGTAGCTCTCGATCGTGATTGCATCATTTCCATAAAGGCTTGGAAGACTTCGCTCATAAATCGAGGGTCTCTATCATGCCTCACCAAGGATGGAGCTCCGAACCTTCGGTAGATGCTCTCCTCGAAAGCCATTGCTACAGTGAGTGCTGTAGTATCTGCCATTGCCTTTGCAATGACGAAACCGCTGAACGAGCATTGAAAAAGCAACAGTGCCGTGTTTCCTCTCCGAGACTTCGGCAATGGTATCACAAAATCCATGGACACTATTTGAAAAGGCCGTTCAGCTAAGACATTGCCCGGTGAGTAACCTCGTAGCTGAGGTCTGCTTTTGCTAGAACTGCAGTCTGGACATGACCTCACATGTTGTTCCACATCTTTGTACAGACCGTTCCAGTAGTAATCCATCTTAACTCGTTGGTAAGTTCGAGTCACCCCTTGGTGACCGCCCTCCAACGAGTCATGGCAGTTCTGTAGAACTTCCTGAATCATCGTTGTTGGTACTACCAGACGTAGCTTCGTTTCTTCTTGCCACCCTTTATCGTAACGACGGTTCAGACCAAGGTAATGGAGCACATCGTCCTCTGACAGGACAAATCTGTCCGCTAGCTTCCATGCTTCTCGTGCTTCCTTGTAGGTTAGTTTGTGTGTTCCCTTTCAATGTCGTCTTGAGATTGGACCACTTAAGTTCTTCATCTTGGGCTTTGGCTATTCGCCTACGACGTTCCTCTTGGACTGCCAGTGGATCAACATCTTCTGCGGTGGGTTTAGCTGGCAGGGGCGCCCTCTGTGCTTCCGGGTTGCTTTCGCCTTGGTTTGAACACTCGTTGGGTATTTCGGACGGTTCCTTGTGGCTGTTTGCAACTCCTGGCTGGCTGTCCGATTGTTCATCTTCAAATCTGACTCGTTTGGCTTTAGTTTGCTGTCGAGTTATTGCTGAAATGTGCCGGAGTGATGTCGAACGCTCGTTTGGCACGAAGCATGCATACAATTTTCGTTCGTAGTGTTTGTCGGCAGTCAACATTTGACCAAAGTGTCCGTCTTCATTGCCCTGTACTTCTGCTTCATCAGCCGAAGGTTCGTAAATCACCTCTTGGATACGATTTAGCGCAGACAGCTCATCCTTTCGTGAGTCAGTAAGGACCACTCTGCTCACTTTTGATTCCAATGCTTCCGTCGCTAGTGAATCCGCTGCAGCGTTGTACTCTCTTACCACATGCAGATATTTCACCGAGCGAAGTTTCGCTGTCAGTTCTTTATGTTGTTTCAGCAAGGTCATTAACGCCTCCTTACGGCATGCAATCACCCCTAGGGCTTGCTGGATCGCGAGCCTCGAGTCTCCTACCACGATTAAATCTTCGATGGTATGTTCGATGGCAGCTTGTACTCCGTGATTCATCCCTGTATACTCAGCGATGTTTACAGTAGTAGCCGAGAGGTAAGCGTTCGCAGCGAGCACTATCTTCCATTCAGGAAGACTCCACAATATCCACGAACAGCTTCCATAACCACCATACTTCTCGGTTTTCGCCGAGCCGTCAAAAGATAGAACGAACCCTCGGTAGTCTTTTGGTATCCTTGCATACAGCAAAGTGGGATCCATTCGTACCGTAGGGGAGCCTTTATTGGGGGTGCAAGTGTTGCCAACGAGTCTTCAAAGTCGACAAAGCTCGTAATGGTTGATTGCAATAGTTGAGCAAACAGAGTGTCCTTCTCTTTCACTCGTTGCACTATCAGGTGCCAGGGTGACAGTAATACCCCAAATTGCACTGCACGACCGAAAAGCGACTTAGATTTGTGGATCCATTCGAGTGTCGAAAATCGGGTATAGACGTGAATTGTCTTCCCGACGAGTTGCGTGTAACACACCTTCAGTAGTTGGAGAAGTGCTAGCACCTCCTTTTCTGCTGGGTGGTAGTTCATTTCTGCGTCTTTGAGGACTCGGCCGAGAAATCGAACCGGGTGCATCTTTCCATCATGGTCCTGCATCAACGTGGTGCTGAGAGCCCATTCATTAGCGAACAACATCACGTGAATTTCCTTTGACCGGTCGAAATGCTTCAAGATCGGAGCATCTGCAACCTTCGCTTGCAACGCGGCGAAAGCTCGGCGAGCTACTGTGAGATCACCATCCGGTCCAAAATCTTCATCTTTCAACTGATATAGGGCTGCACCCAGTACGGCGAAGTCTTGAATGAAGCGGCTGTAATAGTTCAAAGCACCGAGGAACGATTGCATTCCCTTTTTGTGGACGGGAACGAACATTCGGTGATGGCTTGGAGCTTCTTCTCATTCGCCCGTAGGCCTTCATGTGAAACTTCGTGGGACAGGAAATCAACCTTCGTTTGTACAAAGATACTCTTCGTGAAGCTAATGCTAATCCGGCATTGAGCGAACCTGGATAAAAGGCGGTTTAGTGTGGCCAGGCAGTCATCAAAACTCGCTCCACCAAAACAGATATCATCCACAAACGATCTCCTTCCAAAAACAGGCACGAGCGATGATTCGTCTGCCTCCCCAGTCGTAAACATGTCAGCAGCTGAACTGTTAACCAGCTGTAACAAGGGATCTTGCTCCACCGATGTTTCCCTATCCGCGTCAAACTTCGTTCGTATCTGCGATCCGCGGTTTAGCATTTGAAACGAACCTTCGTTCGACTCGTGGCGTTGCTGCTTTGTCATCATCTCTGCTCGTTTCATCAATTCTTCGAAGTGTTTCCATCCACCCTTCGGTTGAACGAACCCCCAAAGCGCGTTGTCAATCATTCGTTGGTAAATCATAGGGGCGTTCTTCAAGCCGAAAGGCATCCGGAGCCACTCAAAGTGTCCTAGTGCGCAGACAAATGCAGAGATCTTCCGAGCTCGGAGTGTCATCATTATCGCCCAGAATCCGCTTGCTGCATCGAGTGAACAGAACCATAGGTAGCATTCGAGGTCAGTCAACAGGTCATCCACCAGCGGCATGGCGTACTCCATAATGGCGGTAACCGCGTTCACCATCTTGTAGTCGATGCATAGTCGGATATCTTGACCATTCTTTTTTAACACTATCACGATAGGCGACGCCCAGGGACTGTCTGAAAAGGCAATTAGTCCAGCCTTCAGCAGCCCTTTGAGCAGCTCGTAGAGCTTCTCCAGATGACGCAACGGTATCCGTCTAGCACGCTGTTTAATTGGAGCGTGCCCCTGAACATCGATATCACACACCACTCCATAAGCTGGTGGTGGCAACGCATTACCACTTGCTATCATGATGTTCTCGTGTTCCTTTAGAACCGCAATCAACCGAGATTGCTGGTTCGCCGTCAACCGAGGGTTCATGACATTTGTTGCAGCGTAATCGATCGTCGTAGTCGAACCTTCGGTTAGATCAGGCAAGAAAGCTAATTCTTTAGCATAATCCTCCAGCCCAATTTCATTCGCGGGGTGTTCGTAAACATCGCTTGAACCCTCGTTTGTGGCGTCGTTTCCTTCCGTTGTCAGAACTCGTACTACCGAAACGTAGCTTTTATCCAAAATAGCGACCGCCGTCGTGGTGTCGTCTCCGTCGTCCGGACCTACCTCGCTCGGAACTCTTTCTGGCTGAGGTTGCCGATCCACTTTGTTTGAACCTTCGTTCGTGGTATGGTGACAATCCCACGACTTGCCTCGACCAACATTTCCGCCTGAACATCTTGCTCTGGTTACCTTATGCCCTAATTCACTCGATGCCGACAAGCACTTCCTCGGGCTGACTTGTCTTTCTCGTCCGTTCTTATCTTGAGTTGCAATGACCTCATCTCTTTCTCTATTAAACGAATCTTCGTTCGGTCTCAATTTGAGTTTCGTCGGATGTTTGTAACTCACTCTTTCTACGGGCGAAGGTTGTGCTTCCAGCCAGTCGCGATATAGCTTGCATTCGCGGATGAAAACTTCGCGATGCCGGCAACCTTCGCCGGCGAGGACTTGCCAATCAGCATACTTCGTCGAGGACGTGCGCACGTACCCATCATTCCGGGGCAAATCTCCGACCGGTATCCAGAGTGCTAACGGAAAATGAGCCGGGCAACTCACTAAACGGTCTGAAATGTTCGTCACTCTAATCACATGCGGGCTGCCTCGGCGAAACTTCACTACCGTCGGAATCAAACTGTCGGTCTTTTTTACCCAGAACTCATGGGTCTGTGCTGGGGGCTTATTCCTGGGTAGACGATAATCCTTCCACTCATGGCCTGGTATATGTAACACCTCGGAGGGACCCGCCTGAACATGGGTTCCATACTCTTCACTGTCTGCCATGCCCTTGGTTTTTATGAGCGGAATCATAACTTCGTTCGGAAGCTTCGCTGCGCCATGGAATAAGTCAAGCCGAATGCCGGCGGGAATCATGAAGTCCGTTCCGAGGACCACATCCACCCCAGCACTATGGGGCATTATCCACATCTCAAACTCATATACCATTTCCCATCCTAGCGTAATTTTCACTAGTGATCGGCGGGACGTGGTGATCTTGCCCTTGCTTATTCCTTGCACATCCAAACTTCGCCCATGATCTGGGATGTCCTTCAGACGAAGCTTCTTAGCGAACGACTCCGTCACGACGCTAACATTCGCCCCAGTGTCGAGGAGAATCCTCGTTCTGACGTCGTTCATGGCACCATTGACGAGAGCCCTCATTCGTATTCTCCTGTCAAATTTCTTCGCGGACCACCACCCCAGGCGTTCTCCTGCGTTCAACTTCATCACCCCTAGGTGTTCCACCAAGTCACCTTGGTTCTTCCTCATAATACTTGAAACGTGGGTCGAACCTTCGTTCGAACCTCTGTCTGCTCCATCTCCAATTCCTCTCACTACTTCACCTCCACTGAGGGTTCGATCCCTCTCCTTTTCCATATTCATCGTGTTCACATTTGAAAGTTCGTTCGTATGCCATTCGCTCTCCCCGATATAAGCGTAGATACACTCCGCCTCCACCGGTTGTTCAGCTAACTGTGGCTGCCCAATGGGGACCAACCCAGTCATAGTTGGCGGGCTGCCTAGTTTAAATGGCGTTCTTTGATGATGGATTGGAGTTCGGGAGGCAACTCTTCCTTGGTGCCTTTTGTGCGTACAAACTTCACTAAGTCTTGGAAGTTCCGGTACAGCTCGCACTGTCCCGCATCGTGCACTTGTTTGCAAAATTTGCATCGTCTGAAGCAGTAATGGGCTGAGTGACCCATGCCTCCGCACGCTGCACAAGGTCCATACTGTTGTCGACGGTCATCCCTTTTAAAGTCGGGGTTCCTCGTCGGTCGCGGTGAACCCTCGTTCGCGGTCCGAACCCTCGGCTTTGGGCTGGCGGCTATTGGATCTCGCATAAGTGCCGTCGGCAGCCTTTCGTCGATCATCCTCGTTGGCCGCGGCTAAGCTATATCCCTCACCGTCCAATGAACGTTCGTCCGCACTGTCTTCTGACCGATCGTTGGCAATATCATCTTGATCGCAGTCGTACTCTCGTGATCCTGTGTTCGAAAACTCGTTAGGGCCATGTTCCAGTCCACGACCTTGCAACTCAGTTATTATGTCTCCCAGCGAAGCGTCTGCAAGCGTCACTCGGGGCGCGTTGCGAGAGTCGTCGCGCTTCCTGTCATGGTCACGCTTATCTCGCCGGTGGTAGCTTCCATATGATTCGTCGCGCCTTGGTTCCCTAGATCGCAAGTATCGTTGGGAAGACGACTCGTTCCTCGTCATCAACTTTTCTCCCTCAATGATGTCTCTAATAACCGCTTCCAGCTCGTGGATATCTCCCACCCTGGTGTGATACAGTGTCTTGGCTAGGTGGTCATCACCACACGAGAGCAGGAATTGTTTCATGTGTCTTTTAGCGTTGCGCCCTCCTTTCTCAAACTGTAGACGAGCATTCCTGGCAAGTCCATTCAATCGATTCATGTAATCGCAGATGTGCTCGTTTCGTCTGCGTCGAGCAGAGTAGTAGCGTGACAAGGCATCTTGAGAGTACTGAGCACAGTAATACTGAATAAACTTGTTGCTCAGTAGTTTCCACTTTCGTCGTGTCTTCTTTGGCAGCTGTCGGAACCAGTAGAGTGCACCTTCCCTTAGGCTTAGTTCGAACGGAACGCACCACTTATCAGCTTCGGTATGTGTACCAGTCATCTCATAGACGAAGGTTCGTAGCCACAGCATCGAATTCTCACTGTCGTCTTGTTTTCCGAAGAAGGGAGGAATACGATCCAACGGTCGGTGAGTCGCCATCTCCAACCTCGGTGTAGGATCAGCGTCGTTGATCTCAGTAATAGCGAGCATCTGTCGAGTCAATTCATCCCTAGGATCATCATCATCGTCACTGAAAAAGAACAGGTCGTCGTCGTCATCAGCTGAATCCTCGTTCGGACTTCCATTACGACCGGAGCTCGTCTTAGATGACCTCAGGAGGCTCCGGCGTCTCTCTTCAGTTTCTTCGTCCTCTCGCATGTGACGAATCCTCGTTGCAGATCTCGGGGTCACCATGTGTGAATCCTGGAAATAGGGTGACGCTTCAATCGAACCAAAAGCGCCGCGAGAGGTACTCTTCGCTTCCTTCCGAACCTTCGCTGGTGTATCGGGAAGCGGTATCTGAGTGGGATCATCCAGGTTCTCAACCGCGCGAGCGATCGGTTGTTTCCCGGAGTTTATTCCTGTCGCCCCGAACACTTTGCGAAGACGCTTCTTCCATCGTTGCAATTCAGCTCCTGCCTTGGACGGGCTCCAGTCTTCTAATGCCGCCGCTGACGGATACGCGAGAGGTTGGATTCCTAACGCCAATAGCAACGACACCGTATCGTCGGCGACCTGCTTAGTCGTTATCGAGTTCACTGGCCACTGGAGCTCATTCGCAAGAGCTGGCCAATCCGCCTGTCGTCTGGGTTTCGGCGAAAACAGCTGCATCCAATCGTCGGTCTTCATCAAAACGACGATGCGTTCGAAGACTTGCTTCGCTCCAGGTGTGTCTCCATTTATTGGTGGGCGGAAAGCGTTCAGTAGAGCTGCACGCTTCTCACTCGCCAACGATGGTTTAGAACCTCCGTTCTCATCGTCATAATCATCATAATCCGGTTCAGGTCCCGCTACGTCGGCCAATTCGTCGGCGAGGTTCCTCGACAGTGACCTCGTGCCTCCACTTAGACCTGAGGATAGCGTTGCCGTCTCCGGAGTCACAGCACTCGTACCCGGCGCTGGCGTCTTGTCCTCATAGTCGAAATCCTCATCCTTGGCTTCGGATCCGTCCTCCGAGTCTTCAAAGCTGACCGAACGTTCGGTGCCAGTCGATACGTGTGCACCCGCACCGTCCGTACTTGAACGCTCGTTCGAAGCTCCACTTGACCTTGCTGGAGTTGCTGGTACCGCTCCTGATCCTTTCGCCATGTTTCTTGAGGTTTCTTGGTAGCTCGTCACTGGAAGCAACACACAAACGATTCACAAAAGTCACTATCCGTTCCCGGGTCGCGGCACCAGTTGTGGTATAGGAAATCCACGCCAAATGAACACTCGGTAGAGGTTCTAATAGCTCACACCCACAACAACTCGTCAACCAATACGGTCAACGAGTGTTCGGATCAAGATCTGAAAGTACCCAGATCGATCCCTTACACCGGGACGAACAGGACCTTGCTACCTCGTTTGTATGTACTCAACCAATGCAAAACACACAACTAGCACGAGCAACGCTAGTCTGTGCAGTAGGATAGCACAGTCCCAACAGCAGAAGGGTACTGTACCACCACCGAAGGTTCCCTTCGGTTGGAAGTCACACTTGGAGTCAATATGTACTCCCACACACGTGCAATAGGCAAAATACGCCGTCACGTCAACAGACCACACTCAACACTCTTGGCCTGTCCAATGAACCCTCGCTGTTATGCTACAGGTTCTCGGACAGGCATAATCCACTCAAATACGCTTATCCAGACGCTTACCTAAGGTAGCCGGATGTCACGCTAGACACTTGAAGGGAAGATTCTGTTCTGATTGTTGCCCTTTCAGGCTTATCTCCTAATTATGTAATTCCTATAAAGTATACAAATATCAAGTGAACTATGATCCGTTATGGATCTTCTACATGCTACGTTACTGTCGAACGACTCTTCGTTCGACCCTGAAATTGCAAAGGGTCGCCCGAACCGACGCTTCTATCCATGGATCCAAAGTGCGCACGAACCTTCGGTAGCGTACTTATCTGGTGCTAGGTACGCCCAACGAAGATTCGCTAAGTGCGGACTCCACAATAGTGACTGTCTCAGTTGAGTGACCTTTGTTTCCGTCCGACCGAGTCCTCGGTCAACACCCATCCAACTTAATGTACCCATTCGTCATCAACGAGTACTTGAACGAATCTTCGTTCATCCATTGGCCAAAAACCGGCGACCCACAACTGGCGTATCCTGATCACAGAATTTACTTCACCACAATAACGTCTAGCCGATGGAGGTGGTGGTTCCGTTGGAGACAGATCAGGTCATTTGTTTGGTGGTGGCGAATGACATAGATAGGATAAAGTCGCGGGATGGATTGCCTACAGGATATACCTCTGCAACTATCCAGAAACAGAGGCGCAGCAGCTCCAGCCGGAAGGTAGATACCTGGCTTCTTCATGGAGGCGATGGGACAAGTATACTACCTTCGAGATCGTGGCCCCTGCGGCAATCGAGTCCATCAATTTAATCAGTAGTCACTGTATCATTTACGCGTACTTGATCCACTAACAGCACCCACATCAGGCGAACACCACCGAAATCTCCATACTCCTACTTGACTTGATCAGTCGAGCTTTCACGCCTCGCGACGTCTCCATGCCCCCTTTTCCTCATTTACTAAAAAGACAGGGTCTCATTCTGTCATTCCCTATGTTTTCTGGCTTAATCTCAACAAGCGTCAACGCCCGTTGAAACGTTGTCACATCGGATGGACGGTCCCCGTCGCGCGTTCAAGGATGCAAAAGAGGTTTAAAAGTAAGTAGACGTACTGCTCATGTTGACTACATGTAATAATAATATCGATTTTCCTGGAAGTCAAACCAGTTTGAATTGACTTCCAGGTAGGCGCGTTAAACGGATCTAAATGTGAGGTCTCCACACTCTTCAATTGGACTCGAACGTATCACAATGCGTGTGCTTCAGCTTGCTCGCCGCGTCGCGGCCTCCCGCTTCCCTTCCGCTGCCCGCGTGGCTCCGCGTGCCGTCGCCAACAGCTGCGTGCTGTCCTCGCACTTCCCGCAGCCTCTGAGCGTCCGCTCCTTCGCCCACGTCTCAGACGACGGCGAGGACTTCTTCCTCGAGGACGACGAAGACGATTCCTTCATCCAGTACCCGCCAGTGTCCGCCCGCGTGCAGGGACGCGCCCCCAACTTCACGGCCCACGCGGTGGTCAACGGGGACATCACGGACCTGTCGCTGGACACGTACCGAGGCCAGTACGTGGTGCTGTTCTTCTACCCGAAGGACTTCACGTACGTTTGCCCCACGGAGATCATCGCCTTCAACGACCGCGCGGAGGAGTTCAAGGCCCTCAACACGCAGCTCATCGCCGTGTCCTGCGACTCGCCAGAGTCCCATTTGGCCTGGACGCGACTGCCGCGCAACAAGGGCGGACTGGGCAAGATGGACATCCCCATCGTCTCGGACATCACCAAGCTCATCTCGGCCAAGTACGGCGTGCTGGTCGAGCAGGACGGCGTCGCTCTGCGCGGACTCTTCATTATGGACAAGGAAGGCGTGCTGCAGCAGATCACCATTAACAACATGCCCATTGGCCGCAGTGTGGACGAGACGCTGCGTCTCATCAAGGCTCTGCAGTTCGTGGAGGAGCACGGCGAGGTCTGCCCTGCCAACTGGCAGCCAGGTGACAAGACCATCAAGGCCACCCCAAGGACAGCTACGAGTACTTTTCCACGGTCAAGGAGGACCTGGAGGACGACGACGCTGCGTCGTTGACGTTGGTTAAGAACAAGGCCGAGTTCGACGCTCTGATCAAGAGCGGCAAGCCCGTGGTCGCTGACTTCATGGCCCCGTGGTGCGGCAAGTGCGCCCAGATCCTGCCGTTCGTGGAGGACCTGGCTGAGGCCCACCCGGAAGTGACGTTTGCCAAGCTGGACGTGTCCATTCCGGAAGTGGAGAAGATCAAGGACAAGCTCGATGTGGGCGCGTACCCGGAATTCCGCTTCTTCAAGGACGGCAAGGAGGTTGGCGAGAAGATCTCGGGCTACAAGAAGTCGCTCCTTAAGAACGCTGTCCAGAAGCTGCTTTAATTTAGTGTCTGCCTTCGACCCACTAAGCGCGTTCGGCGAGAAAATGGCTCACGAACAGGAGAAGGGCTCTCGCAACTGCTTCCTAATAGTGTTTTTCCGTGGTAAGCATTTTCAATAACAACGCAACACTCCAACTTGTTTCATGCTGCCACATGTTGCAGCCGGTCAAAGCTACATCGTAAATCTCATGCATTGCCGGCGTCATAGCGAGCACGAGCCAGCATACGTCGGCGTTCCTTGTCGGATGTGGCGTCCGAGAGGTCCACGGAAGCAGAAAGCGGCGCTTTTAAACCGAGCCCAGCAGTCTCGCTCCGACCACTCTCTGCTGCTTGAATGGGAGCCGTGATACCTGTACCGTGCTTGCCGAGGCCCTCACCACTCTTCCACCCCATCATTTTCAGCATTTTCCCCCAATGCCAGCTTCCAGTGAGCTTACAGCAGGTTGGTGGGGTGGGTCATTGCTAGAGGAAGCCGAGTTCCACTGGCTAGTTTGATCGGGAACAACACGTCCCCCTCCTTTAGTTGGCTAGTTTGACCAGGAATAACACGTTCCTCCTGCTTTCGTTGATTTTGGGCCTCTCGTTCCTGTTGCTCGTGCTCGCGGTATTGAGCTGCAATATGCTGCTTGTTCTCCTTCGATTTTGCCAAGTTTGCTAGGTGAAGCTTCGACAGCTTTTCATGTTTTCTAAGTAGCTCCATCGACCCAAACTTTCGACGGCAAAGCTAACAGTGATAAGCATATGTATATCATAGATTGTTAGCCACGCATTGATGTGCTCGTAATCATAACACTCATAACATAGTAGCACTTACCAGACAGATC
>JAAVTJ010000193.1:0-49565 GCA_011947355.1 Phytophthora boehmeriae | reverse complement strand
CACACTCCGTAATCACAGGAATGATTGCGGTGCCACTGAGTGAAGGTCATACCGGTATCCTACCGGTATACCGCAGCTGGTCGAGACGTCTTCTTGACAACACTCCCACTCGACTGACAGCTGTTGCACCCTGAACCCCGAGCTTGTTTCGAAGAACCTCAAACTGCACCGCAGTAATCGGCTTGGTCATCAAGTCTGCCAGCATGTCGGTAGTCGAGACATACTGCAGCACCACTTGACCGTCTTCCACCTTCTCGCGCACGAAATGGTAGCGGATGTCGATGTGCTTGGTGCGCTTGTGGAACTCCGGGTTCTTGGCCAACGCGATGGATCCTGGTTGTCCTCGTAGATCTTGACCGCCGACTTGGACTTCATCTCGCCGATTCGCACAGAAATGCCTTGAGCCAAACCGCCTCTTGCGTAGCCTCCGTTAACGCCATGTACTCAGCCTCCGTCGAAGACAGCGCCACTGTCCGCTGCTTCTTGCTTCTCCAGCTGATGCATCCGCCGTTCATCATGAACGCGTAGCCGCTTGTACTCCGTCGAGACTCGATGTCGCCGGCCCAGTCCGCATCCGAATAACCTTGAAGTCCGTCCTCGTTGCCCGCTTGAAACTCGATGCCATGCGTCTTCGTGCCTTGATGTATCGGAACACCCTCTTGAGCGCTTGCCAGTGTGTCGGACACGGATCCGCAGCAAACTGGCTGAGAACCCACTGCGGCTGCGAGGTCCGGCCGAGTCCCCACCATCAGGTACATCAAACACCCGACGGCGTTCCGGTACGGCACCTTCGCCATGGTCTCTTCGTGCTTGCAACCGTCTTCGCACATGGCCTTGGTCAACTTGAGTCCCGGGTCTTGTGGTGTCTTCACAGGCTTGCTGTCTTGCATGCTGAACTTCTCCAGGATGTCCTTCGCAAACTTGGTCTGCCGCACCGACACCTTCCCAGCTGTGAGATCTTGATCAATCTCCATGCCGAGGAAGTACTTGAGCTGACCCATGTCCGTCATCTCGAAGCGGTCACCGAGCGCCTTCTTGGTCGACTTAAGCAACTCGTCCGTGCTGCTGGCCAGGACCAGATCATCCACATATAGCGCCACGAAGATCATGTCTTGGTCATCCCGCTTGACGTAGACGCAGTGGTCCGACTCGCACTTCTGGAATCCCAGCTCCAGCATGAACTTGTCGATGGTCTGATTCCACATGCGTGGCGACTGCTTCAAACCATACAACGAACGCTTGAGTTTGCACACATGGTCCGGGCGCGCCTCATCAACATAGCCATCCGGCTGCGCCATGTAGATGTCTTCATCCAGCACGCCGTTCAGGAACGCCGTCTTCACATCCATCTGGTGCAGCTTCAAACCATACTTGGCCGCCAGACTCAGCACGATCCGGATCGACGTGAACTTGGCCACCGGCGCGAACGTTTCTTCGTAGTCGATGCCGAACTTCTGCGAAAACCCCTTGGCCACCAGTCGCGCCTTGAATCGCTCGATCTCTCCGGCCTGGTTTTCCTTGACACGGAACACCCACCGACAGCCGATCGCCTTGCGTCCCTTCGGCAGTGGCACGACATCCCACGTGTCGTTCTTGAGCAGTGAGTCACACTCCGAGTCGCACGCTTCCTTCCACTTGACTGCGTCGCTGGATTCCATCGCCGACTTGAACGTGGTCGGCATTTCTCCCACTGAATCCACGACGTACGCAGCTTCAAAGTCTTGACTTTCTTGTGCTGCCGCAGACATCTCATCGAGAGTCTGGTGTCGGCTCTGCGACGCGAACCGCTTGGCACTCGGAGTTTCTACCGCTTCCTCCAGTGACTGCGTCCGCGGGTGTCGCTTGCTGCCGGGTTCGAAGTCTTCGTCCCGCGCAGCTTCTTCTTCTTCATCAATGTCTGCATTGTCGTCCGACTGCGACGAATCTTGATCCGTCGCCCCTTCATCTTGAATGACTATCTCACTCTGAGAGTAGTTGCGTCTCCCACCGTCGAAGACGTCTTCCATGAACTGCGCGTCGCGGCTTATCAGCACGCGACCGCTATCCAGTTCTTCAAACCGATACGCTTTCTCGTGCTCCGAGTACCCGAGAAAACGGCAACGCACCGACCGAGCGTCAAATTTAGTGCGTTTCTCCTTCGGGACCGTCACGTATGCATGGCAACCGAACACTTTCAGGTTCGCCAGCAGTGGCTTCTTGCCCGTCCAAACTTGGTGCGGCGACTTGTCGTGGCTGATGGCGCGCGTCGGACACCGGTTGCGGAGGAACGTGGCAGTCATCACCGCTTCACCCCAATATGCCTTCGACAATCCGGCGTGCTCCAACATGCAGCGAGCACATTCCACCAACGTTCGATTCATTCGTTCCGCCACCCCATTCAATTTCGGAGTATAGGGTGGCGTGAACTTCTGCTCGATACCGCGACGCTTGCAGAACTTGGCCATCTCACCCGACGTATATTCGCCACCGTTGTCGGTGCGGAGTGTTTTCACACGTTTGCCAGTCTGAGTTTCAGCCCACGCTACAAACTCGGCAAACTTGTCTGCCACTTCCGACTTGTTTCGGAGCAGATACACCACACAAAAATGCGACTTGTCGTCAATGAACGTGACGAAGTAGCGCTTGCCACCAAAAGTTGGTGTCTGCATGGGACCGCACACATCACTGTGAACGACCTCCAGCACTTGCTTCGCACGGTTTGGAGAGGACTTCATGTGGCTCACTCGCGTTTGTTTGCCGAGTGCACACCCGTCGCACAGCTCCCACTGCTTCACCGACGTCATGTCGATGCCTGTGCCGTAGCCCTTCTTGACGATGGCGTCTAGACCGCCATGGCCAATGTGACCAAGTCGAAGGTGCCAGAGGTACGACGTGGTGTCCCCTTTGCGATCCTTCGAACTTGCCGCATTGGCCTCGTCAGGCATCATCGGCGTCATGCATAACTTGAACAGGCCTTTGCCCTCGCGAGCGCCGAGCTTCCACTTGAGACCCTTTGCTTCCGCGAAACATCCGTCGCTTTCGAAGGTCACTGGGCCAACATCCTTGGTGAAGCGGCCGACCGAGAACAAGTTGCGCGACAACTTGGGGATATGCCACACATTCGTGAGCACGCCCTTCTTGTTTCCCCGTGGAGTCTTCATCGACATCACAATGTCGCCTGTTCCAACCGCTTGAACCACACCGTCGTCCGCGAGATGCACGTCCACCGGAGAGATCTTCTTGTAGTTCTTCATGTACTCTTTCGAGTACGTCATGTGCTGCGTCGCACCCGAGTCGACCAGCCAAACTTCACTCGACTTGGAGGCACCCGCGACGCCACCAACCGAGAAGAGGTAGTCGCCAGAATCTTCACTCTGCGCGACGTTCGCACGCTGCGATCGATATCGCTCAGCGTCGTTCTGGATCCGCGAGGGACACTCCGCGATCCAATGTCCTTGTTTGCCGCAGTTGTGGCACGCTCCGGCCTTCTTCACCGGACGTCCTCTGCGCTTGTTGTCGTTGACCATGAACGCTTGACCTTGACCGTGCGCGGCTCCTTCAGCACCGCCACCTTGTTCCTTGCGCTTCATGTCTTCATGCAGCAGCCGAGACGTCACGAGTTCCCACGACAGCGAGTCCGACCTGGACTCCAACGCCGTGATGAGGAACTGGTACGACTCGCTCAGACTGCCCAGAAGCGTGATCACCAAGTCGTCCTCGCTGACCGGAGCGCCCACTGCGTCGAGCTGCTCCGCCAGCGTCTTGAGCTTGTTGATGTGCTCCAGCACACCATCACCTTCGTCCATCATCGTCGTGAAGAAACGTCGACGAAGGAAGAGCTTGTTGGCCAAACTCTTCTTCTCGAAGTGTCCTTCCAGTCTTGACCATGCATCATGCGCGTCCTTGGCCGAGCGAACCAGCGGCAGCTGCGAGTCCTCCATCGCGAGACAGATCATCGCCAGCGCCTTGCGCGACTTCTTCTTGAACAGCGCTTGGTCCGCCGCAGCCTGGCAGTGTTCCAGCTTGATCTCCCCACATGCCACTTCCCACAGTTCGCGCTCCTCAAGCACCATCTGCATCTTGAACTTCCACGTGTGGAAGTTGGTTCCGTTGAACTTGTTGATGCGGGCGGTCGTCGTCGAGGCAGCGTCCATGGCGAAGGCGTAGTCGGGGTCTTGAGCAGAGAATACGGGGCTTGGGCTCATAACCAAAAGGCTATGATCGATTGATGGCAAAATGCAAAGTGATTGATTTAGGTCCTTAGTTCGCAAACTGCTTGCTACCTCTAAGCCTACTGAGTTTCCTACTGGATACACTCTACTGGATTCTTTACTGGATACTGAGTTACCTTAGCCAATCAGCGAGTGCCACGTAGATCCCATCTTGTACCCACAATCTTGTACCCACATGTGGCGTAAACATCGTCCCGTAATCACAGGAATGATTGCGGTGCCACTGAGTGAAGGTCATACCGGTATCCTACCGGTATACCGCAGCTGGTCGAGACGTCTTCTTGACAACAGTTCTCAGCCAGTTTGCAGCGGACCCATGCCCGACACACTGGCAAGCGCTCAAGAGGGTCTTCAGGTACATTCAAGGCACGAAGACACACGGCATCGAGTTTCAAGCAACGAGTGAAGACGGACTCCAAGGCTATTCGGATGCGGACTGGGCTGGCGACATCGAGTCAAGAAGAAGTACAAGTGGTTACGCGTTCATGATGAACGGCGGATGCATCAGCTGGAGAAGCAAGAAGCAGCGGACGGTGGCGCTGTCATCGACAGAGGCTGAGTACATGGCGCTGACGGAAGCTGTACAAGAAGCAATCTGGCTCAAGGCATTTCTGTGCGAACTTGGTGAAATAAAGAGCGACGATTCTGTCAAGATCTACGAGGACAATCAAGGTTCCATTGCGTTGGCCAAGAACCCGGAGTTCCACAAGCGCACCAAGCACATCGACATCCGCTACCATTTCGTGCGCGAGAAGGTGGAAGACGGTCAAGTGGTGCTGCAGTATGTCTCGACTACCGACATGCTGGCAGACTTGATGACCAAGCCGATTACTGCGGTGCAGTTTGAGGTTCTTCGAAACAAGCTCGGGGTTCAGGTGCAACAGCTGTCGAGTCGAGTGGGAGTGTTGTCAAGAAGACGTCTCGACCAGCTGCGGTATACCGGTAGGATACCGGTATGACCTTCACTCAGTGGCACCGCAATCATTCCTGTGATTACGGGACGGTGTTTACGCCACATGTGGGTACAAGATTGTGGGTACAAGATGGGATCTACGTGGCACTCGCTGATTGGCTAAGGTAACTCAGTATCCAGTAAAGAATCCAGTAGAGTGTACCCAGTAGGTAGGACAAGAGGCTTAGAGGTAGCAAGCAGTTTGCGAACTAAGGACCTAAATCAATCACTTTGCATTTTGACATCTAGTGCTCAAACGACTTTGACTTTTCGGGCAGTTCAGCGATCTGATGAGCGGCCCTGCCCGCCAATGGTATCTCCAGTTACCCAAGAAGGTCAAGAAATCATGGACCGAGCTGATGGAGCAATTCCGCGTTCAGTACTGTGGCAAGGGCGTGTCGATGGCCAGCCGCTACTACCACGCGGCACAGCCCCGACGAGACCCCACTGGATTACTTGTACCGGCTCAACGTCGCGGGCTTGAGGGCCAACATCCCATACGCAGAAGGTACGACTGAAGAGAAGCGCGAACATGTCGAGCATTTCATCCGGACGCTGAACGCGCAAGAGGCCGAACTCGCCTCGCGCCTCACGCTAATGGAGGTCGCCGACTCTGGGGCGATGGAGAAGAAGCTGCGTGCCCGACAACGTGGATTGGCTCACCAGAAGAAGACTCTCTTCGGCTCGAACAAGTTCCGCCAAAGGCGCCAACCCCGCCGACTCAGCCGGCACGCGCCGTACATGCGATTCACATCGCGTCGGACGAGTACGACTCGGAACGCGAAAGTCGCGGCAGCGACGACCGCCAGTACGACCAAGACGAGGGGGACGAGGAACGCACCAAGTTGTTCGTCACGGGGCAGGTCCCGCCGGGAGAGCCGGCGCGTCGCAACTTCGACCCCGACGACTCGGGACGCGACCGCCCGCGGTGCCGCCACTGTGGTTCACGTCGCCACGCCGAAGGAGACTGCTGGAAGTTGTTGACGTGTCAGAAGTGTGGTGGCCAGCACCCGACGGAACGATGCTTGAGAGTGTGCAAGGCCTGCGGTGACGTGCACGAAGCCGGAGAATGCCCGATGGAAGAGTTCTTCAACCAGTTACGCCAGTGGTTTGACCCGAGTAAGCACGCGGAAATGCCGCCGGCCGCCGAGAAGATGTTAAACTAGGACGCTCGCTGGCTTGGAAACCAGTACGAGACGAGCGACCTGTTTCCGTCTATGCATATGTGACCAAGAAGTCGCGAGAGGTGATTAGTGAGAGCCCGACTTCCCTGAATGATAATACATGTGAATTCAACCTGGAACGTACCACGCGAGAACACGCGCCACGAATCTCGGCGGTCCAACGTACGACGGACGACGAGTTTGCACGGAACTACCCTGGACGAGATCGACCTGCAACCAGGAGAGCGACGCGGATACTGGAAACATTACGCGCCGCACAAGTGGTACAAGCAGGCCAAGATTCATGGAAAGCTGAACAACCGCCGTGCTGTGTTATTGCTCGACACAGGTGCCGAGGTGTCCATCCTGGACACCACCTTTGCTCGTGAGGTAGACTGCCTGATCGACACGGAGATCACGCAAGAGTGTGTGGGAATTCGTGATGAGACGTATTACACGGTGGGGAGAACCAGAGTCAAGATTACCTTGGCTGGGAACTTGGTGTACTACATGCACCTGTGGGTCGGCGACTTGGTCGGCCAGCACGCAATCCTGGGAATGAACTTCATGGTGCCAGCTGGAGTGCGCATCGACACCGCGGACGGCACGGCGTGCCTCCCTGACGAGGTGCACATCCAGATGATTGGACGGAGACCGCTATACGGCGCACGGATGCACCCGGTCAACGTCAAGGCGCCTGTGAGACTCGAACCAGGGGATACGCATGAAGTCTTGCTGAGGCCGGATCGAAATGCACCGTTCCTGTGGGTGACACGGGCAGAGTCGTGGGTAACTACTTTTGCCAAGGGGAGAGTCGGAAGGAAAACTTACCTACGTGTCACGAACGTCGGAGACGCAGCGATAACCCTCGGCGCGCATGAAACGCTAGGGTGGTGGACGCCGTCGGGCGGCCAGCCTCGGAACCGTGGGTTTATCCGACTGGGCTCCCCTCGGTACCAGCAGTGGCAGAATCTGGCGTACGGCGCGACGCGCGACGCGGAAGAGAACTGGATGCCAGCCGAGCTCGATGGGCCGATGACAGATCGCCCCTCATACCCGACGCCTAAAGCCATTTTGCGCCCGGAACCGAGGCAACTCGGGACGCGACGCGCCGTGACCCCAGTTTTGGCGGCTGTCGCGGAAGCGCCGAAGGGAAGTGGGGTAAAGGTGCCGCCTGAAGACCGCGAACAGGATACGAACCAGGAGACGGTGGAAGTCGAACCCGATGTGCCTCCGACTGTGGCGGGAAGCGCTGCAATGGAGGAATCGCCGGAGTCGAAACCCGCCGAGCCAAAACTCGCCGAGCCGAAATTGACGAGGCGAAACCTGGAGGGCTGGAGGAAGACGACGCGGTCCTCATCCACGAGGGGTCCGACCTCTTCGCAGAGGATCTCGAGTCCGAGATGGCAGTGCTGCCAGACCTCTCGCTGACCGCCGAGGTGAAGATCGAGGACTTGAAGGTCGGCATGCCGACCGGACTCCCGCCCGAGGAAGCCGCGAGACAAGAAACGCGGCTACGCCGAATCATCTGGAAGCGACGGAAGTGGTTGATCGGCAAGGGCAACGCCTTGCCGCCAGCCGCCCTAGGAGTTGTCTGCGACATCGACGTGGGCGACGCAAAACCGTCGCGCAACGCGTCCGGAAAATCCCGCCGCAGTTCCGAGAGAAGGTCGCCGACTTGATCAAGGGACTGCTAAGCGCGAGGATGATCCAGAAGTCGAAGTCGCCGTGGGCGTCGCCCATTGTCGTGATCATAAAGAAGAACGGCGTCGATATCCGGCTCTGCATTGACTACAGGCTCATCAACGGGCTGACGCAGCTAATGGTGTACCCCATGCCGCTCGTCAACGACTTGCTCGAAGACTTGGACAAATACCTGTGGTACTGCTCCCTCGACATGGCGAGTGGCTTCTGGGTTGTTCCCATGACAGACCGGGCCCGGCTCATCTCAGCCTTCATCACGCCGATGGGACTGTACGAATGGCTGCGTATGCCGTTCGGCCTGTGCAACGCACCGCAGATCTACCAACGCTTGATCGACAACGCGCTCTACGGGTTCATGAAGCTGTCCCCGGATGGCAGCACTCGGGACGTCTTTGAAGACGGCGAACCGGTGAAGCCAGGTATTCACCGTTCTGGGACGGAGGTCGTACATCGACGACATCCTCATCGGGGGCACGTCGTGGGACGACTTGTGCGAAAAGGTCGAACGCTTGCTGGATGTCTGCGAACAGTGGCACTTGTCCATCAGTGTAGAAAAGAGCGAGTAGGGCATGCCCAAGGTCGACTACCTGGGCCACCGAGTCTCAAGACTCGGTCTCGAGGCGAAGCCGAAGAATCGAGTCGCTGACGTCGTTAGAGTTCCCGCGCACGCTCAAGGGCCTGCAATCGTTCTTGGGTAGCCTCAATTACTACCACCGGTTCATTGCAGACTTTGCGGTGTACGCAACTGCGCTGTATGCGCTGACGGAGACCGACTTCAACGAGTACGTCACGCGTCCAGAAGTTCGCGGACACGAGAAGTGGACGCACGCGACGCGCGCCTTCGACGCGCTCAAGGCAAACTCGCCGAGACCCCAACGTTGAAGCACTTCGACGCGAATCGAGAATCCGTCGTGATAGTGTATGCCAGCGACTGGGCCATCTCAGGAGAAAAGACTTGAGTGGTTTAGAGCAAAATGCAAAGTGATTGATTTAGGTCCTTAGTTCGCAAACTGCTTGCTACCTCTAAGCCTCTTGTCCTACCTACTGGGTACACTCTACTGGATTCTTTACTGGATACTGAGTTACTTCAGCCAATCAGCGAGTGCCACGTAGATCCCATCTTGTACCCACAATCTTGTACCCACGATGTGGCGGTAAACACCGTCCCGTAATCACTTGGAATGATTCGCGGTGGCCACTGGTCAAGGTCATACCGGGTCTACCGGTATCCGCACTGGCTTGACGTCTTCTTGACAACTTCTCCACTGTCCTTCGACAGCTTGTTGCACCCTGAACCCCGAGCTTGTGAGATCTTGATCAATCTCCATGCCGAGGAAGTACTTGAGCTGACCCATGTCCGTCATCTCGAAGCGGTCACCGAGCGCCTTCTTGGTCGACTTAAGCAACTCGTCCGTGCTGCTCCAGGACCAGATCATCCACATATAGCGCCACGAAGATCATGTCTTGATCATCCCGCTTGACGTAGACGCAGTGGTCCGACTCGCACTTCTTGAATCCCAGCTCCAGCATGAACTTGTCGATGGTCTGATTCCACATGCGTGGCGACTGCTTCAAACCATACAACGAACGCTTGAGTTTGCACACATGGTCCGGGCGCGCCTCATCAACATAGCCATCCGGCTGCGCCATGTAGATGTCTTCATCCAGCACGCCGTTCAGGAACGCCGTCTTCACATCCATCTGGTGCAGCTTCAAACCATACTTGGCCGCCAGACTCAGCACGATCCGGATCGACGTAAACTTGGCCACCGGCGCGAACGTTTCTTCGTAGTCGATGCCGAACTTCTGCGAAAACCCTTGGCCACCAGTCGCGCCTTGAACCGCTCGATCTCTCCGGCCTGGTTTTCCTTGACACGGAACACCCACCGACAGCCGATCGCCTTGCGTCCCTTCGGCAGTGGCACAACATCCCACGTGTCGTTCTTGAGCAGCGAGTCACACTCCGAGTCGCAAGCCTCCTTCCACTTGGCTGCGTCGCTGGATTCCATCGCCGACTTGAACGTGGTCGGCATTTCTCCCACTGAATCCACGACGTACGCAGCTTCGAAGTCTTGACTTTCTTGAGCTGCCGCAGACATCTCATCGAGAGTCTGGTGTCGGCTCTGCGACGCGAACCGCTTGGCACTCGGAACTTCTACCGCTTCCTCCAGTGACTGCGTCCGCTGATGCCGCTTGCTGCCGGGTTCGAAGTCTTCATCCCGCGCATTTTCTTCTTCATTTTCGTTCTCATCCGACTGCGACGAATCTTGATCTGTCGCCTCTTCATCTTGAATGACTATCTCACTCTGAGAGTAGTTGCGTCTCCCACCGTCGAAGACGTCTTCCATGAACTGCGCGTCGCGGCTTATCAGCACGCGACCACTATCCAGTTCTTCAAACCGATACGCTTTCTCGTGCTCCGAGTACCCGAGAAAACGGCAACGCACCGACCGAGCGTCAAACTTGGTGCGTTTCTCCTTCGGGACCGTCACGTATGCATGGCAACCGAACACTTTCAGGTTCGCCAGCAGTGGCTTCTTGCCCGTCAAACTTGGTGCGGCGACTTGTCGTGGCTGATGGCGCGCGTCGGACACCGATTACGAAGGAACGTGGCAGTCATCACCGCTTCACCCCAATATGCCTTCGACAATCCGGCGTGCTCCAACATGCAGCGCGCACATTCCACCAACGTCCGGTTCATCCGCTCCGCCACTCCGTTCAGCTGAGGCGTGTACGGCGGCGTGAACTTCTGCACGATCCCGCGGTCGCTGCAGAACTTGGCCATCGCACCGGAAGTGTACTCGCCACCATTGTCGCTCCGGAGGTTTTCACGCGTTTGCCGGTCTGAGTTTCGGCGAACGCCACAAACTCCGCGAACTTGTCCGCCACCTCGGACTTGTTCCGCAACAAGTACACCACGCAAAAGTGTGACTTGTCATCGATGAACGTGACGAAGTACCGCTTGCCACCAAACGTTGGTGTCTGCATGGGACCACACACATCACTGTGGATGACCTCCAGCACTTGCTTGGCGCGGTTGGGCGACGACTTCATGTAACTCACTCGCGTTTGTTTGCCGAGTGAGCATCCGTTGCACAGCTCCCACTGCTTCACCGACGTCATGTCGATGCCTGTGCCGTAGCCCTTCTTGACGATGGCATCTAGACCGCCATGGCCGATGTGACCAAGTCGAAGGTGCCAGAGGTACGACGTGGTGTCCCCTTTGCGATCCTTCGAGCTTGCCACATTGGCCTCGTCAGGCATCATCGGCGTCATGCAGAGCTTGAACAGACCTTTACCTTCACGAGCGCCGAGCTTCCACTTGAGACCCTTCGCTTCCGTGAAGCATCCGTCGCGCTCGAAGGTGACTGGTCCAACATCCTTGGTGAAGCGACCAACCGAGAACAGGTTGCGCGACAGCTTCGGGATGTGCCACACGTTCGTGAGCACACCCTTCTTGATCCCGCGAGGCGTCTTCATCGTCATCACGATGTCGCCGCTGCCGATCGCTTGGACCGCACCGTCATCTGCGAGGCTCACGTTCACTGGGTCGAAGCTCTTGTAGTTCCGCATGAACTTCTTGGAGCTCGTCATGTGCTGCGTCGCACCCGAGTCGACCAGCCACACAACACTCGACTTGGAGGCACCCGCGATGCCACCAACCGAGAAGAGATAGTCGCCAGAATCTTCGTCCTGCGCGACGTTCGCACGCTGCGACCGATATCGCTCAGCGTCGTTCTGGATCCGCGAGGGCACTCCGCGATCCAGTGTCCTTGTTTGCCGCAGTTGTGGCACGCTCCGGTCTTCTTCGCCGGACGTCCTCTGCGCTTGTTGTCGTTGACCATGAACGCTTGACCTTGCCCGTGCGCGGCTCCTTCAGCACCGCCACCTTGTTCCTTGCGCTTCATGTCTTCATGCAGCAGCCGAGACGTCACGAGTTCCCACGACAGCGAGTCCGACCTGGACTCCAACGCCGTGATGAGGAACTGGTACGACTCGCTCAGACTGCCCAGAAGCGTGATCACCAAGTCGTCCTCGCTGACCGGAGCGCCCACCGCGTCGAGCTGCTCCGCCAGAGTCTTGAGCTTGTTGATGTGCTCCAGCACACCATCACCTTCGTCCATCATCGTCGTGAAGAAACGTCGACGAAGGAAGAGCTTGTTAGCCAGGCTCCTCTTCTCGAAGTGTCCTTCCAGTCTTGACCATGCATCGTGCGCACCACTTGCCGATCGGACCAACGGTAGCTGCGAGTCCTCCATCGCGAGACAGATGATCGCCAGCGCCTTGCGCGACTTCCTGTTGAACGTCGCTTGATCAGCCGTAGTCAGGCAGTGCTCCAGCTTGACTTCTCCGCTGACGACGTCCCACAGATCGCGCTCCTCGAGCACCATCTGCATCTTGAACTTCCACGTGTGGAAGTTGGTTCCATCGAACTTGCTGATGCGGCTTGGCGTGGAAGAATCCATGGCGAAGGCGTAGTCGGAGGTTGGGGCGAAGACAGAGTCTGCGGGGCTTGGGCTCATAACCAAAAGACTTGAGTGGTTTAGAGCAAAATGCAAAGTGATTGATTTAGGTCCTTAGTTCGCAAACTGCTTGCTACCTCTAAGCCTCTTGTCCTACCTACTGGGTACACTCTACTGGATTCTTTACTGGATACTGAGTTACTTCAGCCAATCAGCGAGTGCCACGTAGATCCCATCTTGTACCCACAATCTTGTACCCACATGTGGCGTAAACACCGTCCCGTAATCACAGGAATGATTGCGGTGCCACTGAGTGAAGGTCATACCGGTATCCTACCGGTATACCGCAGCTGGTTGAGACGTCTTCTTGACAACAGCTTAGAGGTAGCAAGCAGTTTGCGAACTAAGGACCTAAATCAATCACTTTGCATTTTGCTCTAAACCACTCAAGTCTTTTCATCAAACACCCGACGGCGTTCCGGTACGGCACCTTCGCCATGGTCTCTTCGTGCTTGCAACCGTCTTCGCACATGGCCTTGGTCAACTTGAGTCCCGGTCTTGTGGTGTCTTCACAGGCTTGCTGTCTTGCATGCTGAACTTCTCCAGGATGTCCTTCGCAAACTTGGTCTGCCGCACCGACACCTTCCCAGCTGTGAGATCTTGATCAATCTCCATGCCGAGGAAGTACTTGAGCTGACCCATGTCCGTCATCTCGAAGCGGTCACCGAGCGCCTTCTTGGTCGACTTAAGCAACTCGTCCGTGCTGCTGGCCAGGACCAGATCATCCACATATAGCGCCACGAAGATCATGTCTTGGTCATCCCGCTTGACGTAGACGCAGTGGTCCGACTCGCACTTCTTGAATCCCAGCTCCAGCATGAACTTGTCGATGGTCTGATTCCACATGCGTGGCGACTGCTTCAAACCATACAACGAACGCTTGAGTTTGCACACATGGTCCGGGCGCGCCTCATCAACATAGCCATCCGGCTGCGCCATGTAGATGTCTTCATCCAGCACGCCGTTCAGGAACGCCGTCTTCACATCCATCTGGTGCAGCTTCAAACCATACTTGGCCGCCAGACTCAGCACGATCCGGATCGACGTGAACTTGGCCACCGGCGCGAACGTTTCTTCGTAGTCGATGCCGAACTTCTGCGAAAACCCCTTGGCCACCAGTCGCGCCTTGAATCGCTCGATCTCTCCGGCCTGGTTTTCCTTGACACGGAACACCCACCGACAGCCGATCGCCTTGCGTCCCTTCGGCAGTGGCACGACATCCCACGTGTCGTTCTTGAGCAGTGAGTCACACTCCGAGTCGCACGCTTCCTTCCACTTGACTGCGTCGCTGGATTCCATCGCCGACTTGAACGTGGTCGGCATTTCTCCCACTGAATCCACGACGTACGCAGCTTCAAAGTCTTGACTTTCTTGTGCTGCCGCAGACATCTCATCGAGAGTCTGGTGTCTGCTCTGCGACGCGAACCGCTTGGCACTCGGAGTTTCTACCGCTTCCTCCAGTGACTGCGTCCGCGGGTGTCGCTTGCTGCCGGGTTCGAAGTCTTCGTCCCGCGCAGCTTCTTCTTCTTCATCAATGTCTGCATTGTCGTCCGACTGCGACGAATCTTGATCCGTCGCCCCTTCATCTTGAATGACTATCTCACTCTGAGAGTAGTTGCGTCTCCCACCGTCGAAGACGTCTTCCATGAACTGCGCGTCGCGGCTTATCAGCACGCGACCGCTATCCAGTTCTTCAAACCGATACGCTTTCTCGTGCTCCGAGTACCCGAGAAAACGGCAACGCACCGACCGAGCGTCAAATTTAGTGCGTTTCTCCTTCGGGACCGTCACGTATGCATGGCAACCGAACACTTTCAGGTTCGCCAGCAGTGGCTTCTTGCCCGTCCAAACTTGGTGCGGCGACTTGTCGTGGCTGATGGCGCGCGTCGGACACCGGTTGCGGAGGAACGTGGCAGTCATCACCGCTTCACCCCAATATGCCTTCGACAATCCGGCGTGCTCCAACATGCAGCGAGCACATTCCACCAACGTTCGATTCATTCGTTCCGCCACCCCATTCAATTTCGGAGTATAGGGTGGCGTGAACTTCTGCTCGATACCGCGACGCTTGCAGAACTTGGCCATCTCACCCGACGTATATTCGCCACCGTTGTCGGTGCGGAGTGTTTTCACACGTTTGCCAGTCTGAGTTTCAGCCCACGCTACAAACTCGGCAAACTTGTCTGCCACTTCCGACTTGTTTCGGAGCAGATACACCACACAAAAATGCGACTTGTCGTCAATGAACGTGACGAAGTAGCGCTTGCCACCAAAAGTTGGTGTCTGCATGGGACCGCACACATCACTGTGAACGACCTCCAGCACTTGCTTCGCACGGTTTGGAGAGGACTTCATGTGGCTCACTCGCGTTTGTTTGCCGAGTGCACACCCGTCGCACAGCTCCCACTGCTTCACCGACGTCATGTCGATGCCTGTGCCGTAGCCCTTCTTGACGATGGCGTCTAGACCGCCATGGCCAATGTGACCAAGTCGAAGGTGCCAGAGGTACGACGTGGTGTCCCCTTTGCGATCCTTCGAACTTGCCGCATTGGCCTCGTCAGGCATCATCGGCGTCATGCATAACTTGAACAGGCCTTTGCCCTCGCGAGCGCCGAGCTTCCACTTGAGACCCTTTGCTTCCGCGAAACATCCGTCGCTTTCGAAGGTCACTGGGCCAACATCCTTGGTGAAGCGGCCGACCGAGAACAAGTTGCGCGACAACTTGGGGATATGCCACACATTCGTGAGCACGCCCTTCTTGTTTCCCGTGGAGTCTTCATCGACATCACAATGTCGCCTGTTCCAACCGCTTGAACCACACCGTCGTCCGCGAGATGCACGTCCACCGGAGAGATCTTCTTGTAGTTCTTCATGTACTCTTTCGAGTACGTCATGTGCTGCGTCGCACCCGAGTCGACCAGCCAAACTTCACTCGACTTGGAGGCACCCGCGACGCCACCAACCGAGAAGAGGTAGTCGCCAGAATCTTCACTCTGCGCGACGTTCGCACGCTGCGATCGATATCGCTCAGCGTCGTTCTGGATCCGCGAGGGACACTCCGCGATCCAATGTCCTTGTTTGCCGCAGTTGTGGCACGCTCCGGCCTTCTTCACCGGACGTCCTCTGCGCTTGTTGTCGTTGACCATGAACGCTTGACCTTGACCGTGCGCTGTTCCTCAGCACCGCCACCTTGTTCCTTGCGCTTCATGTCTTCATGCAGGAGCCGAGACGTCACGAGTTCCCACGACAGCGAGTCCGACCTGGACTCCAACGCCGTGATGAGGAACTGGTACGACTCGCTCAGACTGCCCAGAAGCGTGATCACCAAGTCGTCCTCGCTGACCGGAGCGCCCACTGCGTCGAGCTGCTCCGCCAGCGTCTTGAGCTTGTTGATGTGCTCCAGCACACCATCACCTTCGTCCATCATCGTCGTGAAGAAACGTCGACGAAGGAAGAGCTTGTTGGCCAAACTCTTCTTCTCGAAGTGTCCTTCCAGTCTTGACCATGCATCATGCGCGTCCTTGGCCGAGCGAACCAGCGGCAGCTGCGAGTCCTCCATCGCGAGACAGATCATCGCCAGCGCCTTGCGCGACTTCTTCTTGAACAGCGCTTGGTCCGCCGCAGCCTGGCAGTGTTCCAGCTTGATCTCCCCACATGCCACTTCCCACAGTTCGCGCTCCTCAAGCACCATCTGCATCTTGAACTTCCACGTGTGGAAGTTGGTTCCGTTGAACTTGTTGATGCGGGCGGTCGTCGTCGAGGCAGCGTCCATGGCGAAGGCGTAGTCGGGGTCTTGAGCAGAGAATACGGGGCTTGGGCTCATAACCAAAAGGCTATGATCGATTGATGGCAAAATGCAAAGTGATTGATTTAGGTCCTTAGTTCGCAAACTGCTTGCTACCTCTAAGCCTACTGAGTTTCCTACTGGATACACTCTACTGGATTCTTTACTGGATACTGAGTTACCTTAGCCAATCAGCGAGTGCCACGTAGATCCCATCTTGTACCCACAATCTTGTACCCACATGTGGCGTAAACATCGTCCCGTAATCACAGGAATGATTGCGGTGCCACTGAGTGAAGGTCATACCGGTATCCTACCGGTATACCGCAGCTGGTCGAGACGTCTTCTTGACAACACCTTCGGCAGTGGCACAACATCCCACGTGTCGTTCTTGAGCAGCGAGTCACACTCGAGTCGCAAGCCTCCTTCCACTTGGCTGCGTCGCTGGATTCCATCGCCGACTTGAACGTGGTCGGCATTTCTCCCACTGAATCCACGACGTACGCAGCTTCGAAGTCTTGACTTTCTTGTGCTGCCGCAGACATCTCGTCCAGAGTCTGATGTCGGCTCTGCGACGCAAACCGCTTGGCACTTGGAACTTCCACGGCTTCCTCCAGCGACTGCGTCCGCGGGTGTCGCTTGCTGCCGGGTTCGAAGTCTTCATCCCGCGCATCTTCTTCTTCATTGTCGTCCTCATCCGACTGCGACGAATCTTGATCTGTCGCCTCTTCATCTTGAATGACTATCTCACTCGGAGAGTAGTTGCGTCTCCCACCGTCGAAGACGTCTTCCATGAACTGCGCGTCGCGGCTCACCAACACGCGACCGCTATCCAGTTCTTCAAACCGATACGCTTTCTCGTGCTCCGAGTACCCGAGAAAACGGCAACGCACCGACCGAGCGTCAAATTTAGTGCGTTTTTCCTTCGGGACGGTCACATATGCATGGCAACCAAAAACTTTCAGGTTCGCCAGCAGTGGCTTCTTGCCCGTCAAACTTGGTGCGGCGACTTGTCGTGGCTGATGGCGCGCGTCGGACACCGGTTGCGGAGGAACGTGGCAGTCATCACCGCTTCACCCCAATATGCCTTCGACAATCCGGCGTGCTCCAACATGCAGCGCGCACATTCCACCAACGTCCGGTTCATCCGCTCCGCCACTCCGTTCAGCTGAGGCGTGTACGGCGGCGTGAACTTCTGCACGATCCCGCGGTCGCTGCAGAACTTGGCCATCGCACCGGAAGTGTACTCGCCACCGTTGTCGCTCCGGAGGGTTTTCACGCGCTTGCCAGTCTGAGTTTCGGCGAACGCCACAAACTCCGCGAGCTTGTCCGCCACCTCGGACTTGTTCCTCAGCAAGTACACCACGCACAAGTGTGACTTGTCATCGATGAACGTGACAAAGTAGCGCTTTCCACCAAACGTTGGTGTCTGCATGGGACCGCACATCACTGTGAACAACCTCCAGCACTTGCTTGGCGCGGTTGGGCGACGACTTCATGTAGCTCACTCGCGTTTGTTTGCCGAGTGAGCATCCGTCGCACAGCTCCCACTGCTTCACCGACGTCATGTCGATGCCTGTGCCGTAGCCCTTCTTGACGATGGCGTCCAGACCGCCATGGCCAATGTGACCAAGTTGAAGGTGCCAGAGGTACGACGTGGTGTCCCCTTTGCGATCCTTCGAGCTTGCCACATTGGCCTCGTCAGGCATCATCGGCGTCATGCAGAGCTTGAACAGACCTTTGCCCTCACGAGCGCCGAGCTTCCACTTGAGACCCTTCGCTTCCGTGAAGCATCCGTCGCGCTCGAAGGTGACTGGTCCAACATCCTTGGTGAAGCGACCAACCGAGAACAGGTTGCGCGACAACTTGGGAATGTGCCACACGTTCGTGAGCACACCCTTCTTGATCCCGCGAGGCGTCTTCATCGTCATCACGATGTCGCCGCTGCCGATCGCTTGGACCGCACCGTCATCTGCGAGGCTCACGTTCACTGGGTCGAAGCTCTTGTAGTTCCGCATGAACTTCTTGGAGCTCGTCATGTGCTGCGTCGCACCGAGTCGACCAGCCACACAACACTCGACTTGGCGGCACCCGCGACGCCACCAACCGAGAAGAGGTAGTCGCCAGAATCTTCGTCCTGCGCGACGTTCGCACGCTGCGACCGAAATCGCTCAGCGTCGTTCTGGATCCGCGAGGGACACTCCGCGATCCAATGTCCTTGTTTGCCGCAGTTGTGGCACGCTCCGGCCTTCTTCACCGGACGTCCTCTGCGCTTGTTGTCGTTGACCATGAACGCTTGACCTTGACCGTGCGCGGCTCCTTCAGCACCGCCACCTTGTTCCTTGCGCTTCATGTCTTCATGCAGCAGCCGAGACGTCACGAGTTCCCACGACAGCGAGTCCGACCTGGACTCCAACGCCGTGATGAGGAACTGGTACGACTCGCTCAGACTGCCCAGAAGCGTGATCACCAAGTCATCCTCGCTGACCGGAGCGCCCACCGCGTCGAGCTGCTCCGCCAGAGTCTTGAGCTTGTTGATGTGCTCCAGCACATCATCACCTTCGTCCATCATCGTCGTGAAGAAACGTCGACGAAGGAAGAGCTTGTTGGCCAAACTCTTCTTCTCGAAGTGTCCTTCCAGTCTTGACCATGCATCGTGCGCACCACTTGCCGATCGGACCAACGGTAGCTGCGAGTCCTCCATCGCGAGACAGATCATCGCCAGCGCCTTGCGCGACTTCCTGTTGAACGTCGCTTGATCAGCCGTAGTCAGGCAGTGCTCCAGCTTGACTTCTCCGCTGACGACGTCCCACAGATCGCGCTCCTCGAGCACCATCTGCATCTTGAACTTCCACGTGTGGAAGTTGGTTCCATCGAACTTGCTGATGCGGCTTGGCGTAGAAGAATCCATGGCGAAGGCGTAGTCGGAGGTTGAGGCGAAGACAGAGTCTGCGGGGCTTGGGCTCATAACCAAAAGACTTGAGTGGTTTAGAGCAAAATGCAAAGTGATTGATTTAGGTCCTTAGTTCGCAAACTGCTTGCTACCTCTAAGCCTCTTGTCCTACCTACTGGGTACACTCTACTGGATTCTTTACTGGATACTGAGTTACCTTAGCCAATCAGCGAGTGCCACGTAGATCCCATCTTGTACCCACAATCTTGTACCCACATGTGGCGTAAACACCGTCCCGTAATCACAGGAATGATTGCGGTGCCACTGAGTGAAGGTCATACCGGTATCCTACCGGTATACCGCAGCTGGTCGAGACGTCTTCTTGACAACACGACCAAGTTGCCGAGCCGATTTCAGTGAATGCCAAAGTACAAACGGCTCGAAAGCTTATTGGTGGAATCAGAAGACTCAGATTGGTCACTCAAGATCAGTTCAGACACTTCGTTTTAGCGACCGGACGTGTGAGTGTCATTCGTCGGAGAAGGTCCTGGTCCGAACCTAATATAAAATCGGCCAGGAACCCAATCCAGCTTATTTTAGTTCAAGGTACCCAAAGGTATCTTCGCACTTAGGACACTTAGGACCAGACGCGACTTTTCGGTATTTCCCACGAGAGGTCGCTGAGATCCAAAACGGACAAGTTCACTAGATATTTGTATAGGGAATTTATATGAATTTATAGGAAAGATATAGGAAAGATAACACCCTTTCCGAAGATGACACAAGAAAACAGAATATTCACTTCCAGCCCCTCAGCGTCAAGCACCTTAGAGGTAAGACTTGTACGTTGTTGCTTGGAGTATGACTGCCTGGTGAACACGTTGACCCATTTGGTGAGTGTTTGCCCTGGTAAGGCCAAGAGTGTTCGATTGGTCACGAGAGTGTGAGTGTGTGTGGCTGTGCCGCGCAGTGCTGGAGTGTCTGAAGAGCATTCCAAAGCTTCTTCCCTGCCTTGAAGTGCGAGGCGCCCCTGAACAGAGCCCTAGAGGCTTGGTACCCTCCGTCTGTTGGGACCTCGGGGTTTGGTGAGAAGCGTCGAACCGGTTGCTCAAGGGTTCAGGACGTGTCAATAACAAGTTGGCTACTAGTGATTCGAAGTGAAGGATTCAGACAGACCTGGGTGTTCTGGGAGTCTCACGGTACCTTCGGATCATTAAACCAACCTTTAACTGTACTCAATTCATCTGAGGAGGTGGAGATTGTTGTGGAGGGAATATAAAAATCCTAGCCACGTAGACTAGGTCTCGCAGTGGATTGGAGTTTTTCTACACCACAACTGGTGCCGCGACGGGATTCTGTGTGTACTAACGCTGCTTTGAATTACAGGTGACCAACTTTTTCGAGCTAAAACAACTGATTTGCAAGACTATGGCGAAAGGATCGACGTCGACGGTACCAGCTACTCCGATGAAGGCTGGTGGAGCGCGTTCAGATGTCACCGTCGACTGGTGCGTCCGCGCAACTTATGACGGTCGACGAGCGCTCCGTGAGCTTTGAAGCGGGCCGCGACGTGATTCAGGCGCCATGGACGATGATTATGAAGGCGAAAAGTTCGGGTGGAAGGTGTGGCAGTCTCCACGGCTTTGCCTCCAGAAGACGAGTGCTGTCGGCTGAAGTTTCAATGATTGCATTTCACAGTCCCTGTCCCGAAAACATCTTCAGGCTCTGAACAGATGTGGCGGTCCAGGGAACAGCCTACGATGACACATGGCGAGGTGTTGCCTGCAGCCGTCGACGAAGTGCTGAGATGCCCGATTGTTGGCCTTAAGCTTACCGTCGTGACGATAGTGCGCCAGCGGCACGTTTCCAAGGTTCTGGCGCGATATGGAAGAAACGATGACTGCAAGTGTTTTGGATGGCCTGTTGGCCCTAAAGCCTGTGCGTCCAGCACTTTCGACTGGCTGAGAGTGTGGAGCTGTCGTATCAGTTAACTCGACGAGCGTCACCAAGTCGCAGAGGAGACGGTGGCACTTTTTGCGATCGATGGGGTTTGAGAATTGTTGTTGCCTTTGGGGTGACGCATGAAAGACTGGACTCCATCCCAGCTGGTGCCGAGTTGCAAAAATGGAAGAATCAACTTCGTCAGTTTGGAGCTGAGATATTGGTGCTGGAAGGAGCAGCCGGTGTCTCGTCAGACGAAAGAGGTTCAAGATCCGTCAAGAATCCCATTGCCTGAAACCCCTAGCGCATTTAGAAGGTTTACGTTGCGAGAATGTACACAGGACTTCTGTGCCTCAGCAGAAGCTCTCATGTACTGGGATTCGCATATGGTGACACCTCGGTCAAACGCCCGGTCGTCGCATGGGACGGAGTTCAGATGATTGGTATCAAGCCGATCGTCCATCACCGCCTCGTCTCAGTGCTAGACGCTCTAGCCGGCGTTCAGCTATACCGGGGCAGTGACGGTGATTCGACTGGTGAAGAATTCGACAATGACCCACGCGATGAGTTATCGCGTCAAATGGAAACTCTATGTGACGGTGAGACGAAGATCCAACACCGAAATTGGAGCTCGCGTCCCACTTGCCCTTGGATCGTATCAAGTCGTTTTGCGGAATCCGGAACAAAAGCGAGAACTCGCTTCAGTGGTTGAAGACCTTCGTGTATGAGATGAGAGGGATGAGGACTCAGCCCGATGAGTGGTGTGCTCCTTCGAATTAAAGCTCCGTGATGGAGCGATTCACTGGTTCCGACAACTGTCAAGGAAGGAGAAGACGCACTGGAAACTCTTGAGTCGGAAATTTATCGCGGCTTACTGTCGCCAGTTCGCTCAACCTCCAGCAGCTCGTTACTATACAGCAACGCGTGAAAAGAACGAACACATCTGCGACTACTTGAACCGTCTCAATGGTTACGCACGCAACGCCGATTTTCAGATTGAGCGAGGCGGACGTGATGCGAAGGATCATGTGAAGCAATTTCTCCTCACGTGCGGCGATGACCGGTTGATGCGCGACTTGAGTCGTCTGGAGCTGAGCAATATCCGGCAGACAGAGAAGATTCTTATTGAGATGCTCCGCACCGAGGAACAAGTGACAACCCGTGGAGCCATTCAGCAGTATCGATTTGGCGGAGAAGCGTACCGACGAAGTACAGAAATCAGCAACGAGCGTCGTGACCGCAGTGTCGAGCGCCGACGTGACGACTCACGTGACCGGCGTCGTGATGATGGTCGCAACGCCCCGCGAGTTACGTTAACAGAGGCATCTGAGGTGGACTTGCTGGCTGAGTTGCAAGACCGCCTTGGCAGGGAAACAAAGAATGGCGCTTCCTCGCCACGCCGGGAAAACGACGAAACGCGTTATGACGATGATGATTTCCACCAATCAGATAACTGGGATCCGGATGATTACGCACATGAAACCGAAGAGAGTCGGATCGCAGCTGCAAATGACAACGACCGCAGATTGGCTGCTGGAGGGACATATGCCCACCCTGAAAAACGCCAAGGAGATCTGAGTACCAGAACAGAAGCTTTGAACGCCGCGACGGCCAATATGGAGCCCGCGATACGAAGCAGTTCCCGCCATGCGCTGCGTGTGGAGGTTTTGGACACTCAGCCCATAGGTGCTACAGAAGGTGCAAGTTCTGCAAGCAGGTCCATGAGCCGGGTCAGTGTGAGCTTTTCAAGAACTTCGTGGATCTAGCGAAGTTCGTCCGGAGCAAGGTTGACCAGAAGGAACTCCCGACGGAGCTTCAAGACGTCATTGCTGATGGCCATTTAAACTAGGTAGCCCGCCAACTGAAACTGGGTTGGTCCCTAGCGGGCTACCACAGTTAGCTGAACCATCGATTGATGCGGAGTGTATCTACGCATTCGTTGGGGGAGCAGAATGGCCTACAACAGATACTTCAAGTGTGATATCGACGAAAACGGAAAAGGATAGAAGCGCAAGCTTCGGTGGGAGTGAAGTGATTTATGGAAATGGTGATAACTCGAGTCAACCGCCAGAATACGGTGTGATGTCGAGTATGGTGTGTGGAGAGAAGGACATGCCAAGACGACAGGCCAAGGTGATGAAATTGTTATCCGGAGAGCGGCTGGGGTGGTGGTCTACCCAGCGTTACGATAAACGCATCCGGATGAGGACCCTAGTGAATGGGGCTATGAATGATGTTAGAACGCGGATCCTACTTGACACAGGTGCGAATGTAAGTGTCGTGTCGGAACGATTTGCTCGGAAGCTTCGACTGCGAGCCATTCCAAACCACGGACGAGTCATCGATGTCCAAGGTATAAGCGCGGGAAAAGTAACTTCAACGCGCCGAGCGTTGGTCAAGGTGACACTGGGGTGGGAGATGGTTTACGAATTTGAGATGTGGATCTTGCCTCATTGTGCTGGAGTCGAAGTGGTACTTGGTACCGACTTCATGATACCAGCCGGTGTTCGTCTCGATCTCTTCAAGGCAACAGCGAAGCTTCCAGACGAAGTGATGATTCCGTTGATTAAGACCCAGAACATGATCGACAACCCAATTGGACGAGGTCAAGTTTCTGGCAGCCCCACAGAGGCTTTAGAGATTCCACCTGGTGAAACAGGAGTTTACCGCTTGCAGAAGTACTATCCTCCGTGGGACACTCACGAAGTTTGGGTGCGACGAACGAAAGCGATAATTCCCACAGTGGTGAGATCTCGTAAAGGACGTTTGGCGAGAGTTATTCTGACAAACATATCGGATCGGATAGTGACATGCGCTGTGCATGACCCGTACTTGGTGTGGGTTCCATATGGAGACTTACCGAGGAACGAAGGGTTTGTTCGGATCGACTCGCGACGATATGATGAATGGCAGATACTTGCCTGCGAAGGATCGAAGGACCCTGACGTGATGGCTCGGGAACGGGAGTATTATGAGCGATGGCTAGCTCGTCAGCCTTGTCCGGTGGACAAGCCATCGTATCCTACCCCAACTACCGTGCAGCAAAGGCCTGCCGATAATTCTATTGGTCAGTCAGCACGACGTCTTACGTGTGCAGAACAATGGGCTCGCATTGCTGAAGAGAGTGACTCTGACACTTCAAGCGATGTGGACAACTCAAATACCGGACCAGGAATCACAACATACGTCTCTGACAGGAAGCCTCTGGATGAAGTCCTGCCCAGTTGCGATTGTATGGAGAATGCTATGGCAGAACCGAAAGTGGAAAGGGATAGCCCTGAAACTCGCGACGAATCTGAGACGTGTTCAGAAAGTTCATTGGACTGTGGTGTAGCGATTTCTCACTGTATGGAGATACGCCAGTTGACTGACCTGCCGCGCTTTCCGGGGAAACGCCAAGTATCCGGCACTGTGATTGGCTTATATTATTGGGTGTGATTGGTCCGTACTTCATACGACCGACAACTCATTGGCCATATTGAAGAACCTGGTCACTCGAGCGAGGAGGTCACTATTGTGGATATCGAACTCTGCCGAGTCCTCGGTGCGAACCTACCTGGGTTTAAGTACGGATTTCCCGGTGGTCGTAAGTTCGACCCTAAATGGGTACACGGCGACCTTTCAAGTACTCGGTGGCTATTTTGAGTACTCGGTTGCTCTTCAGGGACGCTCAACGGGGTTCAACTCTTCGGTGAACAGGCGCAGAGATCCATAACGGGTCATAGTTCATTACATAATTGTATAGTTGCATAATTAGTTACATAGTAGGATGTAGGTCCGAAAGGACGTATAACCAGATTGGAATATTCCACCAAACACGAAGAGTGAAGTGGAGACCTTTTAGGTGAGTCTACTTGCTTGTTTGTGTGGGTATGCCCGTCAGTGAACACCGAGCATTGCTGTGAAGTGTTCACCTGGCAAGGCCAAGAAGTGTGTGGCCGATTATATAGGGAGTTTGTATAGGGTGAAGGCTGAATTGCCTATATCTCTTTATTTGAGTGCTTCCAGCCGAGGTTTTACCTTGGCGCCCCCGTATAAGCCTAGACAAGGCCTAGTACCCTTCCGCTGTTGGGACTACGGGGTTGTGTGAGTGTGTAGCGCATACTACCGAGCGCTCGTGGTAGTTGTGTGCGGTGTATTACTGGTGAAAGTCGTACTTAGCGAATTCACGGTCCAACGTCTGGCCCGGTATAGGGACTGAGTCTGGGCCTTCAGAATTCATCCCGACTATTAGTTTGCCGGCCTGGTAGACTATTTGTTGTGGGTTAAAGCTATTTACACTACTACCGAAGATTCACGTGGGTTTTACAACACCACAACTGGTGCCGCGACCCGGGACAGAGTTAGTGACTTTTGTGAATCGTTCTGTATTGACTTTTACCAGTCTACGAGCAACAAGAGGCGAAGAAAACCAAGAACCATGGTGAAAGGAGCAAGAGCGGTACCAGCTACCCCGATGAAGTCCAGTGGACGTGCGACCGAACGCTCAAGTCCGGACATGTCAGCGTCGAAGGTGTCGGCTGACACCGAGCGCTCGGTCAGCTTCGAGGACTCGGGGACGCTCAAGACGCTATGGATCAAGGTTTTGATGATGAAGAAGAGAAGACGCCGGCGCCCGGTATGGGAGCGCCAACGCCGGAGACGGCTACGCTGTCGTCTGGCCTGACTGGAGGTGTGCGATCGCTTTCGCGCAACCTCGCCAGCGAAATGGAGGATGCTATGGGTCCAGACCCTGATTACGATGATTTCTACGACGGCACCGAGGACTCGAAGCGGTCGGCTGCGAGTGCCAAGCGTGCTGTGATGTCCGCCCTACGTCCTCCCATCAATGGGGATACACCAGCCGCCAAGCAGGTGTTTGAGCGTCTGGTTGTGAAGATGCGTAACGACGACTGGATGCGGCTGTTTTCGCCGAGTCCCCGCAAACAAGCGAACTGGCAAGCTTTAGCCAAGGAACTCGAGCTGCCAGTCAATTCGACGAGCGTCCGCCAAGTGGCCGATGACACCGTTCGGCTGTTGTGGTCGCTTGGCTTCCAGCCGAGGACGTATCCTGCTACCGACTTGTTGGACGGCATGACACCGTCAGAGGCTGGGACCGAGCTACAACGCTGGAAGAAGAAACTGCGCAAGGTGTTTGGAGTGACAGGGATCAACTATGGAGTGCAGCCGAGTGCTCGGTCGCCGCCGAATATTGAAGATCCGTCCAAGATCCCTCTTCCCCAAACACCAACGAGGACTCCACGCAAAGCCCAAGGTGCGTTTGGGTCGACCGAACGCTCGCCGTATTTCCAAGACTCGCATATGATAACTCCGCGGTCGGTCGAGCGTACACGACGTATGATGGAAGACATGGAGACGTCAGGTCGCCGCCAGAGTAGCCTCCACTCATCGCGAGCGAGTTCCGGTCGTAAGGGAAGTGCGTCCGAGGACTCGTCGGACAGTGACGAGGACTTGTTCTTCTTCGGTGATGACGAAGATGACCCCGGGACGAATTAACTCGTCAAATGATTGACATCACCGAGATGAATGACGCCGACCCAACGCCGCGACTTGAAATGGCTACCCACCGACCACTCGACCGGATCAAGCCATTTCATGGCACTCGCAACAAGAGCGAGAACTCGATGCAATGGCTGCGAACTTTCGTCTACGAAATGACCGGTACTCACACTGAGGCCGACAAGTGGTGCGTCCCATTCGAGCTTAGCCTTCGGGACGGAGCCATTTACTGGTTCCGTCAACTTCCGAAGAAGACGAAGCGCAAGTGGAAGCTGCTGAGCAATGCCTTCATCAGGTATTATTGCTCACAGTTTACTCGGACCGCCATGTCGCGGTATTACTCAGCCAAGCGTGAACGTGGTGAACACATCTGTGACTACTTGAACCGGCTGAACGGTCTCGCTCGGAATGCTCGGTTGCAGTTTGAGAAGGGTGGACGTGACGCCAAAAGCCATGTGCAGCAGTTTTTAGTTACGTGCGGAGACTCCCACGTAGCCCGGACACTCTATCATACTCGCGTTCGCGATATCCACGAACTGGAGGAAATTATTGACGACATTTTGCAAGGCGAGGAACGCATGTCCAAGGATGATTCAAGTTATCGCTACTCTAGTAGCCGCGATCCGCGTCGAGAGGACTCCTACAGGAGGTCCTCAGGTCGAGACAATCGAGATCGACGCGATTCGGACCGAAGGCGTGATGACTCCCGCAACACTCCGCGCGTGACACTTGCCGAGGCATCGTTGAAGGATATCTTAGCTGAATTACAGTGCCGTGAATCACCTGATGCGGCTACCGAGTACTCGGACGCAGTTCGGGACCGCGAGGAGAACGATGAGGATCAAGATGAGTATGGTACCGACCAGTCGGAGGGCGATCAGTATGGACATTCAGCTGACGAAGATGGTCGCCTTGCTGCGGCCAATGAAAATGACCGCAGAACAGCTGCTGAAGGCACTTACGCCCGGTCCGACAACCGACAACCCAGAGGCGAAAATTTAGACCGCGACCGAAGATTCAATCGCGATCGACGTGATGGCAACAACTTCAACAGAGACGACCGTCGCCAACAGTACGGACCTTGCTCCGCCTGTGGCGGTTTGGGGCACTCGGCCCACCGCTGCTTCAAGCGCTGCAAGTTCTGCATGCAAGTTCACGAGCCTGGAAAGTGCGAGCTCTACCAGAACTTCCGAGATCTGGTCAAGTTCGTGCGTACCGAAGGTACAAAGAAGGAACTCCCTTCCGACCTTCAAACCGTCATCCAAGGCAGCCATTTAAACTAGGCAGCCCGCCAACTACAACTGGGTTGGTCCTTATCGGGCTGCCACAGTTAGCCGAATCCTCAGTAGACGCGGATTGTATCTACGCCTACATGGGGAGTGCGAATGGCCTGCGAACGATAACTCAAATGTGAAAACGACGGATACGGAAAAGGAGAGGGGAACAACCCTCGGTGGAGGTGATGTGAATGTAACTGGATGTGTTGGAGCCGATGGAAGCTCTACCGATGACTCAAACTATGTATCGAGTGCTGTTCAGTGCTCGGTCGAGTCACCGAAGCACTCCAAGGTGATGAAGTTGAACCCCGGGGAGAGACTGGGGTGGTGGTCGGCCAAGAAGTTTGACCGACGGATCAGAATGCGTGCGCTCATCAAGGGAGCGATAAATGACACGCGAACGAGGATTCTCCTTGATAGTGGAGCCAATGTCAGCGTGATCTCTGACACCTACGCCAAGAAGTTAAGGTTAAAGGATGTCCCAGACCACGGTCGCAGTCTCGACGTGCAGGGAATAAGTGAAGGCAAGGTATCAACCACCAGACGAGTACTCGTCAAGATCACGTTGGGCTGGGATACGGTGTACGAGTTCGAGATGTGGGTGATGGCTCACCATGCTGGTGTGGAAGTGGTGTTGGGAACCGACTTTATGATCCCAGCCGGTGTCCGGTTGGATTTGTTCCATGGCACCGCTCGGCTGCCCAATGAGGCGATGATTCCCCTCATCAAGACTCGTAACATGGCCGAGTCTGAAGAATACGGCACTCACATCAATGGGGGACCGGATCAGGTGTTGAATATCCCTGGAAATGAGTGGATGGATTATCGACTGAAACGCAAGCAACCGTCGTCAGAGACCCATGATTTCGGGGTTCGAAGGACAAAGAAGCTAATACCGACGGTAACGAGGTTTCGCCGTGACGGAAAACCCGACCGCGTTCGCGTGACGAACATATCCGAGCGACTTGTGAGCTGTTCGGCCCATACACCGCTTGCGTTATGGGTTCCCATTGGCGATTTGCCACGGGAGGAAGGATACGTGCGTGTGGATTCAAAGAAGTACAGAGACTGGCAGGTGCTAGCTCACGAAGGCTCTCGGCACCCTGATGTGTTCGCATTGGAATGCGAGCTTTACCGAAAATGGCTTGATTCTCAGCCATCTGCGGTAGAACGAACACATTATCAGCTGCCCAAGCGCTTAAAAACTAGGCCGCCCGAGTACTCGCACGGCCGCTCAGCCGAACGATTGACATGTGCTCAGCGTTGGGACAAAATCTTGAAAGAATCGGCTCAGCGGAACGCGCAGGACGCAGGTTTGAGTGATGACTTTGGAGTGATTTTGGATACTTCGAGCAAAATGCAGGTTGTGGCCAGTCTAGACGACCCTGGAGCCCCTCCGACTGCAAACGACAACTCGGTGAGCTCTCTAGAGAGACCGGAGACGCCGATGAAGGTGTTGGATAGTCTACCGAATACTCGTTTGCAGAACTTGGGGCAGGAGCCCTGCGTGACCGCAGCTTGTGGAGACAATTGTATCATTTTTCCCCGAATGATGGTGATGTCGCTGCGGATGAACCTCCTTTACGCAAAATGGCGAATGAATTATCGGCTGGTTCACAGAAGTCTCACGAGGCAGCGCTGGATCGACAGGATACCCTACCGATTACTCAAACGAAGAATCAAGTTGACAATGACGATGCAGTGGCGGCTCTGGATGCTACCTATATCTCTGTAACCAGAGTCCTAACCACTGAAGGAGATGAGTCCAAGGAAAGAGGCGACCAGAATTACTTCGAACATCAAGCAAGCGACATTGGACTGGAAAATTACGCTAAGGAATTAGCCTTCCTCCCCGACGTGACCGAGGAGTCGCAAACGACAATTGACTACGCGACTACGAACGTAATGAATCCTCGGTTGTCGGCTGACCAGCAAGCGCGGTTGATTGCGGTACTGAAGAAACATGAAAAGATCATGATTGCAAGTGGAAACGCGCTACCACCGCCTGCTTATGGCGTGGTTTGCGACATTGACGTCAACGGTCACGCGCCAATCAAGCAACGAGCCCGTCGGATACCGCTCCGACATCTCGAGAAACTCTACGAGTTGTTGAAAGGGCTGTTGAAGGCAGGTCTGATTGCGTTCTCAGACAGTCCATGGGCGTCGCCCATCGTGATTGTGCTGAAAAAGGACGGACAAGACATCAGACTCTGCATTGATTACAAGATGGTGAATGCCGTAACAGCAATCATGGAATATGCCATGCCGCTGGTGGATGATCTGTTGACAGATTTGGAGTGCTACCTATGGTTTTGTTCTCTCGATGCGGCCAGGATTTATGGATTTTAAGCTATCATGATGACCCTACAAGCGCGGAAAATCTCAGCGTTCGTTTGCGCATTGGGGCACTTTGAGTGGCTACGCATGCCATTCGGCCTCAAGAACGCTCCGATGATCTACCAGCGAATGATCGACAACGCTTTGTATGGGTTCGTTCAACCTAAAGGCGGCTGGCTACACTTCTCGGAGCTAATGAAAACAGCTGAAGAACTGGCTAAACAACGTCGTCATGGTGCTACCGAATACTCATTCCCGCTTTGGGAAGGTGGAAGTCGTCTCCGAACCAAGTTCGAGGCTGACCGTGAGTCCTCGGTAGACACCGACCCTGTACTGGAACTTTAATAGCTCTACGGCCAACATGTTCGCGAATGGAGAAGCCGACGAGTCTTCGTTAGTACCTGTATTCGGTCGACGGTCGTTCGTCGACGATATCTGCTTCGGTGCTAAGGACTTTGACGGCTGTCTAGCGACGCTGGATCGGCTGCTTTCGAGGTTTACTCAATGCCGAATCAGTGTCAGCTTCACGAAAAGTATCTTCGTTCAGCCGAAAGTGGACTTCTTGTCACACGAGATCTCGCATGAGGGCATTAGAGCCGATCCTAAGAAGCTCCATGCTATCACCGAGCTCTCGTTCCCAACGACCAAGCGTGGGATGCAGTCATTCCTAGGGGCATTGAACTACTACAGCCGATTTATCCAAGATTTCGCTGTCTATGGAGCTGCGCTTTACCAGCTCAGAGATGACGACTTCAGCCCCGGGGTGACTTGTCGGTAGCCCACCGAGCATTCAAAGCGTTGCAAGCGAAGGTGGACGACGCCCCAATCTTGAGGCATTTCGACCGATCGAAAGAAGTGCATGCTATGTTGTTCGCTAATGAGTGGGCATTGAGTACCACTCTTATGCAAGAGCATGATGGCAAGATGCACCCCGTTCGATTCCTCGGTCGTGTGCTCAAGGAGGCTGAAATGAACTACCATCCAGCTGAGAAGGAGGTCCTAGCACTCCTTTTGCTGTTGAAGACCTGCTACACGCAGCTCGCGGGAAAGACATTACATGTCTATACCCGGTTTTCGACACTCGAATGGATGTACAAATCCAAGACACTTTTCGGTAGGGCAGTTCAATTTGCGGTGCTGTTATCCCCTTGGGATTTGAAGGTTCAACGAGTCAAGGAAAAGGATGTGGCCTTTGCACAGTTGCTGCAATCAACCATTACAAGTTTTGTTGACATTGAAGACTCGTTAGCACCTCTCGCCCCACCGAAACAAGGGTCCCCTACTGTTCGTATGGACCCAGCGTTGCTATACGCACAGCTACCGAGGACTCACAACGGCTTTGTGATGTCATTTGATGGATCTGCTAAGACGGAGAAATATGGAGGTTACGGTAGTTGTTCATGGATTGTATGGAGCCTTCCTGATTGGAGTATAGTGATCGCTGCGAACGCTTACCTCTCCTCAACCACAGTCAACGTGGCCGAGTACACAGGCATGAATAATGGCGTCAAAGCTGCTATTGAACATGATGCCGAGGACTTGGTCATAGTGGGTGACTCGAGGCTCGCAATCCAACAATCACTAGGGGTGATCGCATGTCGGAAGGAATCACTGATGGCTTTGCTCAATATCTACAAAGAACTCACAACGAGACTTCGGTCAGTGAAGTATCTGCATGTGGTACGAGAATACAACGCAGCCGCTGATTCGTTAGCGACAGAGGCCTTAGAATCGAAAGTGAGCCGAGTGGTTCTGACGGAATCCCGTAAAGATGAACTCCGAGCGCTTAATCGCATCCAGGAAGTGATTTACGAGCCCTTGGAGAACACGGCAGACGTTAAACCACCTGCTCCTGACAATTTCGTCCAAGCTCTGACAACAACCGAACACTCGAATTGCAAGACTCGCAAGACTTTCGCAAAATTTGTCGAGATTGGATCAGAATGTGGAAATGTATCGGTATTGACTCGACAACAGGCTAAAGCAAAGAAACACGTTCGATTTGCGGATGAGCAGTCGGTGAACACGTCTAAGGATACAACCAAGCCTGCTGAACCTGCTGAGAAGTCGACCGAATACTCGTCGAGCGATCTGACTCCGCCAATGACTTCGCCGAGTGCCCTTCCCGAAGTACCTAATGCTGAAGATATTGACCCAATCGAAATTCAACAAGAAAGACGACGTCGGATAGCGAGAGCTCAAGACGAAGAACGGAAATGGTCGAATCTGAAGGCAGTACTCAAAGGGAATATTGAGCGACTGAGTTATAGAGATGCCCGAGAAGCACTCAAAATTGCAGATCGATTCGTGCTGTCAGAGGATGAGGTGCTTCACTATCTGGGTTTGAGTCGTCGGTACCGTGATGGATGGCAAGAAGAGACGAAGCTGCGTCTTGTGGTACCGACAACTATGATTCAAGAAGTTCTAGAGAACTGCCACGACTCTCTCGAGGGAGGTCATCAAGGAGTGGTTCGCACTTTCCAACGGGTCAAAGCTGACTATTACTGGAACGGATTGTATTCGGATGTGGAAAAACACGTCAAGTCGTGTCCTGATTGTAGTTCCAGTAAAAGCAAACCTCAGCTGCGGGGATACTCGCCAGGGAACGTGTTGGCAGAACGCCCATTCCAGATTGTGTCAATGGACTTCGTCATACCACTACCGAGGAGTCGCAGGGGCAACACGGCACTCTTGCTGTTTCAATGCTCGTTCACGGGATTCGTTATTGCAAGGGCCATGTCGGACACCACTGCACTCACCGTGGCGAAAGTGTTCGAAGAGAGTGTCTACCGAAGATTCGGAGCGCCATCTCTTATCAGGCATGACAGAGACCCACGCTTCATGAGCGAAGTTTTTCAAGCTTTCGCCGAAATGATGCAGTCGAGATCTAGAGCCACGTTGAGTTATCGGCCTCAAGCCAACGGGCAACAAGAGCGCTCGGTGAAGTCGGTGATGACTTCAGTACGCGTGTATGCCGAGGACCCGTTGCAGCAAGACTGGGACGAGATCGCGGAGCGGTTGGTGTTCGCGATCAACAACTCTCAAGATACTACCAGGAAAGAAACGCCATTCTATCTCGTTCATGGTTGGGATGCACAATCATCCCTCAAAGCAATGGCCTCCTCCCTTAAACGAGGACTCGGTACACAGTCCGACGCGCTCAAGTGGCGCAGAGAAGTCAACAGACAGCAAGAAATAGCATGGGCGATGGCTGAGGACTATCAAGCATCAGAGAAGAAACGTCGAGCAAAGAGCATAATGATGCTCTGAGCCGACTAGAGAAAGCCTCTGTGCCGCGCCAAACCAGTGACGACTACTCGGTTGACACACCAGAAGCTTCGCCTGGGTCTAACGACTCTACAGAGGGTCCACCGAGTTCTCTCTTCAAAGATGGGAGCAGGGTGTGGGTCTACATGGAAAGGGTTAAACCCGGTTTAACAAAAAAGCTGGCCCACCAATGGCATGGCCCGTTTCGCATCAAGCGTAAGGTCGAAGAGTTCGCTTACGAGCTAGAGCTGCCTGACCGAAGTGGATACAGGTTCTATCCGGTTGTCCATGTCTCTCGACTCAAAGCAGTCAACGAATTCCCAAGCCGTCCGAGTACTCGGTTGACGCAGGATGTGACCGAGGACTCAAGGTTCGACTTTGATGAGGAACTGTTGCCTGAGGACAGCTGGGAGCCTGATCAAATCGCTGGCGAATATGAAGTTGAAGCCATATTGGATGATCGCACGCCGATTTCGACCGGTACCGAGCGCTCAATCCGTGAATTTAAGGTCAAATGGGCTGGTTACGATGAACCCACTTGGGAGCCAGCGTCAAATCTCTCTTGTGGCGGCCTACTTTACGACTATCTGCGGGCGAAGAAAAGCGATCGTCGCTTGCAGATGGTTCAGGTCGCTGACGAGGACTGAGGTGGCTTTGCCACTCTTGACCTGTCCATAGGGCGGTGCAGCCTATGGTAACAGACGAACAAAGTTACTGCACCAAACACTGCATGTTGTATTTGATGAATTTGAACTGTGAAACTAAAAGTGGAGAGATATCGAGTTGACGAACCATAAAACGGAAGGAATTGTCGGTGGAGAGCTTATGGGGTCCGTCGAAGAATGAGAAGTGCATGGAGGCTACAACCGATCACTCAATCCAAAGATTGACGACGAGCCACTTCGGCTAGCAGGTCCAATTGGGCGTGATCAGTTGACGGTATGCTCCCGGGCACAGTGCTCGGGTTAGCGCCAGAAGTAGTCGCTCCAACGTCGGATGAAGGCTCGGCTGCCTTCTCCTCAGCATCAGGGTCGATTGGTGAAGCTAGCTGAGGTGGTACCGAGCTGTCAAGGTCCTCCATCGTCACTTCGTTGACCACTTCGAACCGATCTTGCCAGTTTGGAGTAATTGAACCAGAAGGCAACGACGAGTCCACTTGAATCCGAGCCAAGAAACTCTCCACACTGACACCAGCCGGGACGAACAGAGGTAAATCTGGGTTAGCCGGTACCAGAATGGTGTTGTACGGATGCTGGGCAGGAGCAGTAACCCAGGAAACCCGACCAGGCTCGCGCACATCAAGTCGGAGGGCTTCAAAGATCCAGTCAGTGCTCGGTGGAGCCAATGAGATGGGCTCCGATGGGTAAAGAAGCACTGTTGGCTCCATCACGAACTCCGGAGGAATCACCGGATTGTCAGAACGGGAAGTTTGTAAGCACCAATCCCACAGTTGTCCAGGGATGCGCTGACGAAGTCGATCAGCACGCTTGTCTCGGGCAGCTTCATATCGAGACCAGGCTGCTCGCTTGGCTGCTAAATTAGCCACATCAAAGCCAGTATTGACCTCTTCCTCAGCAAAACCACGCTCAACGCACTGGGGAACAATCCAGTGGAGTCGTTCCCAGAGAGCAAACCCAAGGTCCGGTTTGTTACACACGCCGCGTAAACAGGCCCAAGTCACGAGCGCTCGTTCGGGTCTTGGAGCGCGTTGAGAATGCCGAGCCGACGGATCGAAAGTCCTTGAGTCCATTAAACAAGCTTGGTCAGGCAGACGCCGGCGAATCCGCTGCCATGGGTGGTCAGGATTCTCAAAGTCCGCGAAAGCATTAATTCCACTAAGAGAGCTAGGAATAGCGACTCCGGCTGGAATCTCCGAGGGTAAACATTCCATCATCATGCGGTAGAAGCATTGACGAGCGCCAATACGGGTGAAACGCATGTCCAAGAAATCTTCGACCCACGGCTGAAGTCGACTCGAGGCCCGAACTATTGGTTGTGGACCGTGTGTCACTTGATGGGGCCGAGGGACTGGGAGTGCAGCATCAGTACCCGGTCCATAGACGTTAGTCAACGTCGCAACGATTACTCGGCGAGGACCAGCCGTCCGAGGAGTCCTTTCCAGTGGATAAAGAGGCACATCCTCTTCACCGCGGTCATCACCATCATTCTCATTAATGTCCACGTCTGGATTATCATCCGGTGAACCACCACCGGGAGGACTTCCTGGACAGAGTGAGTGCTCGGTCGCCGGTGGAGGAGAACCAGACGTAGCTGGAGGTTCATTAGAGGTCATGACCGATGACTCGCCGCCTGCTTGAACGACTTGAGGCGCAGGAGATGGCTGCGTTGAGCCTCCAGATGGCACCGTAGAATCAGGCCGAGGAACTGGCCCTGAATGTGGCGAACTGACTCCAGGAGGATGAGGAGGAGATTGATCATCATCACTTGGAATCTCTTCCCCAAACATCTGCACATCTAGGCTAGGAGTCGGTACGTCTACCGAGCACTCGGTGAGAGCCTGGACATCATCCACGATGGGTATAACAGTTGTTGAAGGCACCACCGAGGACTGGTTGTCACTAACAATTGAAGGCAATTGTTGGGGTGCCCTGACCTAGCCGGAGCGTGAGAATCATCCATGTCCACGTCAATTCCACCCGAAACAACTCCACGAGAAGGATCATCCACATCAGGAGGGTCAAATCCATAGTCAATTCCACTATCGTGAGGGCCACATTCATCGTCAGACTCTTCCTCAGCCTCACGCTCCACTGAACGACTGTCGGCGGGTACTGAGTACTCGGCGGGAGCTTGAGAAGCTTGAGGGGGCGTTCGGGGTGGCGACTGGCCATCAACCGATGACTCAACGTCGCTGGTAAGGTCGAACGGAGCTTCAGCACTGCCCAAGTAGCCACCAGTGGAAACCGCCGGATTAGGCTTGGTGGAGCTAGGTGACGAGGCTGTCGCCGCTGGAACAGTGGGGGTTGACTGCTCGGTGGACGGCGGAGAAGCTTGGACTCTCGATTGCGATACTGGAGGGGTCGCTGCCGACAACTCAGGTGGAGGCGGAGATGATACCGATGGTGGAGCAGGTGGAGATCCACGCCGAGAGCCAGCAGACGTTCGGTATCGAGTCTGGATATGAAAACTTGAACGATGCGACGGAGGAGTGTGCTTGGAAGACGGGGACGGTGGAGCCGACGCAGTGATCTTCCTTTTCTTCATCTGAGACTTCTTGTATCCCTTCTTGAAAGCGACCGGCATGAGCAGGCGACGTCTTGTCTTCGACCGTGACGACGAGTCATCGTCTGACTTCTCCTCGTCACTGTCACCCAGTCAAGGGCAGCCATGCGGGCGTCCGCTCGATCGACGGTAGATGAACTCCCGTCATCGGAGTCCGAGCTGTCAGAGCCAGACCCATGGGATGAACCTCTGCGAGCTCTCTTCCCTTGGCCCCGGCCTCGGAACTGGTGCGCAGCCTTGGCAAATGCGATTGCAAGAGCGAAAGGTTCACCCGACTCATCTGCAGCCTTGGTCACTTCATCTTGAATGCGCTTGAGAGCTGCGAGAGTCGGTGCGTCGACACCTAAAGCTTCAAGTTTAAGCTCACCAGATGTGATACCTACATGGAAAGAAGACAATATGAGCAACGAGTTATCGGTGCTCAGTGGAAAAGTTAAAACGTATCTCGAATGGCGTTCCGAAGCACTTCAGGGTCCATGCCAGCCAGACTCACGTGAGCACGGAGAGTGGCGTTGGTCCGACGAAGGTGCTCGTTACGAACGCGCAAGTTGTCGATGACCTTGTCTTTGTCTGCTGGGGAGCCAGAGCCAGCCATCTGTCGCGTCAGGATGGCGACGAGCTGACGATTCTGCTCAGTGTTGGCCGCAACCGAAGCCATGAAGGACGCGTGACTTTCTTCAAGACGCTTGCGGAGAATCCCAATGGTGTCGTCCCGGCTATTCAAACCCATCTGCATGAGGTTTAAGTCCTCGGTGTGCTTGTCAATCGAAGCTTGGAGCTTCCTCAACTCGATATCAGCCTTGACCGAACGCTCCTTGGAAGTCTTGAGTTGTCGCTCGAGCTCTTCGATTCGTGCACTAGCCGCTTTCAACATGAACTCAGCATGCTCCGCGCGATGAACTTCGGGAACCAGTCTTCGCTCGGTAGCAGCCAGAGTCGCTTGGATGTTGGTCAATTGACCCTGGAGCTCGCCAATATCGTGGGGCAAGTTCACGATGGCGTCTGGAATGGGCTGGAGAGAGTCCACGGTGGCGTCGAAACCCATGGCTTGATTGAGTCGTCGCTGGAGAGGAGCGTCGCCACGGAGCGGAGGCGTGATCCCTTGCTGGATAATCAACTTGGCCAGTCTGGTCAGGTATGGGAGTAACCTGGTCAACAACTCGTCCGATGTAGCGACCGACGACTCCGTCAACAGATCTTGCAACAGCTCCTCGGTGATAGGCTGGACGGGTCCAGCAGGAGCCTGAGGAGGTACTGGAGTTCCAGCCGAAGGCTTGGAGGACGAGGGAGTCGCAGCAGGTTGACTTGGTTGATCCATTGGACTCGAAGCAGGAGTTGCCGGAGTTGCTGGTTGAGTCGCTTGGTCAGTCGTATCAGCCGTGGTCCCAGAAGGTGTTGAGCCCTCGGTGATCTGTCACAGGAGTGTGAGACGAGGGTGTGAATGTGTGGAACGATCGAGCGAGTGATGAAAAGTGACTACTTACCGCTGGTAATGGCTGTAGAGGTGCATAACCAAGAGCTCGGAAAGCTCGATTGGTCGCACTGCCGAGCAAGTGGCGTGACATAGTGGTTGGAAACTTGGAGTCTTGACCGTTGGAAGTGCCGCAACAGTCACCAGTGTGGTGGCTCCAGTTGTGGCAGGGGCAGTTGTGGTGTAGCGATTTCTCACTGTATGGAGATACGCCAGTTGACTGACCTGCCGCGCTTTCCGGGGAAACGCCAAGTATCCGGCACTGTGATTGGCTTATATTATTGGGTGTGATTGGTCCGTACTTCATACGACCGACAACTCATTGGCCATATTGAAGAACCTGGTCACTCGAGCGAGGAGGTCACTATTGTGGATATCGAACTCTGCCGAGTCCTCGGTGCGAACCTACCTGGGTTTAAGTACGGATTTCCCGGTGGTCGTAAGTTCGACCCTAAATGGGTACACGGCGACCTTTCAAGTACTCGGTGGCTATTTTGAGTACTCGGTTGCTCTTCAGGGACGCTCAACGGGGGTTCAACTCTTCGGTGAACAGGCGCAGAGATCCATAACGGGTCATAGTTCATTACATAATTGTATAGTTGCATAATTAGTTACATAGTAGGATGTAGGTCCGAAAGGACGTATAACCAGATTGGAATATTCCACCAAACACGAAGAGTGAAGTGGAGACCTTTTAGGTGAGTCTACTTGCTTGTTTGTGTGGGTATGCCCGTCAGTGAACACCGAGCATTGCTGTGAAGTGTTCACCTGGCAAGGCCAAGAAGTGTGTGGCCGATTATATAGGGAGTTTGTATAGGGTGAAGGCTGAATTGCCTATATCTCTTTATTTGAGTGCTTCCAGCCGAGGTTTTACCTTGGCGCCCCCGTATAAGCCTAGACAAGGCCTAGTACCCTTCCGCTGTTGGGACTACGGGGTTGTGTGAGTGTGTAGCGCATACTACCGAGCGCTCGTGGTAGTTGTGTGCGGTGTATTACTGGTGAAAGTCGTACTTAGCGAATTCACGGTCCAACGTCTGGCCCGGTATAGGGACTGAGTCTGGGCCTTCAGAATTCATCCCGACTATTAGTTTGCCGGCCTGGTAGACTATTTGTTGTGGGTTAAAGCTATTTACACTACTACCGAAGATTCACGTGGGTTTTACAACACCACAGGACGATGTCAGCAAGCTGGAAGCAAATTTTGTCTCCGTCATGCATGTGCTCAGTACGGAAAGAACCGATGCCTCGACGGCTCGTTTGGATAATTCGTATGAACATCCACCGAATGATGCTGGCCTAGATGACTACGCTCATGAGTTAGCGTTCCTCCCAGACCTCACGGAAGCATCAGTCACGATTTTGGACTACTCGGCCACAGATGTGATGAACCCTCATCTTACAGGAGATCAACAAAAGCGGTTGATCGACGTGCTGAAAGCTCATGAAAGTATCATGATATCAAGTGGAAATGCTTTGCCGCCATCGGCCTACGGTGTGGTATGCGACATTGATGTCAATGGACATGAGCCTATCAAGCAGCGTGCTCGAAGGGTGCCACTTAAGCATCTACAGAAGCTTTATGAACTCCTGAAAGGCCTCCTAAAGGCCGGGCTTATTGCATTTTCCGATAGTCCATGGGCTTCACCTATCGTAATCGTTTTGAAGAAGAATGGAGTTGACATACGATTGTGTATTGATTACAAGATGGTGAATGCCGTGACGGCAATTATGGAATACGCTATGCCGTTAGTTGATGATTTGCTCACAGATCTGGAAAGCTACTTGTGGTTCTGTTCACTTGATGCAGCTAGTGGATTTTGGGCAATTATGATGACCTTGCGCGCTCGCAAGATTTCCGCCTTCGTTTGCGCATTGGGGCACTTCGAGTGGCTTCGAATGCCATTTGGATTGAAAAACGCCCCAATGATCTACCAAAGGATGATTGATAACGCTCTTTGGGGATATGTGCAACCGAAGGGGGATGGCGATGCTTTGCTCAGGCAATGAAGATTGCAGAGGCCAAGGCTACGAAGCTTCGTCATGGGGTGACTGATACTTCAAAGGCAATTTTGCCTGCTCACAAGCCTCAGACAAAATTTCACGCAGACCGTGAAGCTTCGTCGAAAGAAGATCCACTCCAGACACTAATTAACAGTCCCGAAGCCGACATGTTCACGACTGGTGAAACAGATGAATCAGCTTTAGTGCCCGTCTTCAAACGCCGGTCGTTCGTCGACGATATTTGCTTTGGTGGAGAGGATTTTGATGAGTGCTTGGCGACTCTGGACAGACTTCTGTCACGATTCGAAGAGTGCCGGATAAGCGTGAGCTTTACAAAGAGCATCTTCATCCAACAAAAGGTTGACTTTCTATCTCACGAAGTTTCACGTGAAGGGATACGAGCCAATCCAAAGAAGTTGAAGGCAATCATGGATTTCAAGTTCCCTAAGTCGAAGAAATTATGCAGTCATTCCTAGGGGCACTCAACTATTACAGTCGATTTATCCAAGATTTTGCGGTCTATGGAGCGGCTTTGTACCAGCTTCAAGATAGTGACTTTGAAGTCGGGGGTGACTTGACAGTGGAGAAGCGAAGTTTCGCTAAGCTACAACAGAAAGTTGCTGAGGCTCCAATACTTCGACACTTCGATCGTGCGAAAGAAGTCTATGTAACGCTGTTCGCAAATGAATGGGCTCTGTCGACTACATTGATGCAAGAGCATGATGGGAAGTTTCATCCGGTACTATTTCGAGGACGAGTGTTGAAAGAAGCCGAGATGAATTACCACCCAGCTGAGAAAGAGGTGTTAGCACTCCTCCAACTCCTGAAGGTATGCTACACTCAGCTAGCTGGGCGAACGATTCGAGTATTCACTCGCTTCTCGACACTGGAATGGGTATTTAAATCGAAGTCTTTATTCGGAAGATCTATGCAGTTTGCTGTGATGCTTTCTCCTTGGCACTTAATTGTTAATCGAGTACCAGAGAAGGACGTGGCATTTGCGCAGATGCTTCAGGCATCAATCACAAGTTTTGTGAATTTGGAAGGATCATTAGCGCCGCTTGCGCCTCCGTCAAAAGGGTCACCATCAGTTCGAATCGACCCAACTCTTCTCTATGCTAAACTTCCAAAAGAATATGATGGCTTCGTTATGTCTTCTGACGGGTCAGCAAAGACAGAGAAGTATGGAGGATACGGAAGCTGTTTGTGGATACTTTGGCGTCTGCCTGACTGGGATATAGTGCTCGCAGCGAACGCTTATCTCGAGTCAACTACGGTAAACGTAGCGGAGTATACCGGTATGAACAATGGCGTAACAGCAGCCTTGGAACATGGTGCGAAGGAGTTAGTGATCGTGGGTGACTCACGACTCGCAATCCAGCAAGCACTAGGGGTGATAGCGTGCAGGAAGGAATCGTTGCAAACGCAGTTGAATCGACACAAGGAGTTGGTTCAGAAGCTGCAGTCAGTAAAGTATCTTCATGTTGTGCGAGAGTATAATTCTGCGGCAGATTCACTTGCTTCAGAAGCTCTGGAAAGTAAAGTTTCGAAGGTGGTTCTTGGCAAAGCGAGAAAATTGGATTGCGAAATCTTAATCGAATACAAGAAGTGGTGTATGAACCGCAAGCCGAAGACAGGGCAGATATAAAACCTGATTCCAAGCATTTCGTCCAACTAGCCGATGGAAATCATCGACAGCGAAAAACATTTGTTGATTTCGTTGATGAGGACCGATATGAGCTACTTGCGATGACTCGAAGTCAATCCCAGAAGCAGAAGAAGCGAGTACGGTTTGCAGATGAAGTTTCGCAAGAAACAACGACGTCGCCGGATATTAACGATTCCCCGGAACAACCACCTGCGCCACCATGGAATGGACAAACATCGGCTGAAGACATTGATCCGATAGTGGTGCAGCAAGAGCGTCGCAGACGAATCCAGAAGGCTCAAGACGAAGAATCTAAGTGGGCCAGGATAAAATCGCTGTTGAAAGGCGACACGGAGCACATGTCATATCGTCAAGTGAAAGAAGCTTGGAAATGGGCTGACCGCTTTGTGTTGACCGAAGATGGCGTACTGTATTATTGGGGAACCATCCGTACAAAAGATACCGAGGAGAACAAGAACACGCGAATGCGTTTAGTCGTGCCTACTACGATGATTCAAGAAGTGCTTCAGAACTGCCACGACTCGTTAGAAGGTGGTCATCAAGGTGTTGTGCGCACTTATCAACGCGTAAAACTGGATTACTACTGGATTGGCCTGTACGCAGACGTTGAAAAACACGTGCGTTCATGCCCAGATTGCTGCTCCAGTAAAAGTCGACCTCACTTGCGAGGTTATTCGCCTGGTAATGTGCTTGCCGAGAGACCATTTCAAATTGTCTCAATGGATTTCGTCATTCCGTTGCCGAAGAGTCGGAGAGGTAACACAGCGTTACTCTTGTTCCAGTGTTCATTTACTAGTTTTGTGATAGCGAAAGCTATGTCTGACACATCGGCACTCAAAGTCGCTCAAGCCTTCGAGGAATGCGTTTACAGACGTTTTGGAGCTCCGTCATTGATTCGTCACGACAGAGATCCGAGGTTTATGAGTGAGGTATTCCAAACGTTTGCAGACATGATGCAAGCGAAATCAAGAGCGACATTGAGTTATCGGCCCCAGGCCAATGGACAACAAGAGCGTTCTGTGAAGTCTGTGATGACTTCTGTAAGAGTTTACGTCGAAGATCCTCTCCAGCAAGACTGGGATGAGATAGTCGAAAGACTAATCTTTGCTATCAACAACTCTCAAGACACAACAAGAAAAGAGACTCCGTTCTACCTTGTCCATGGCTGGGACGCTCAGTCGACTCTCAAAGCTATGACATCTTCGCTTAAACAAGGTTCAGGGACACAAACAGATGCTTTAGCTTGGCGTAGAGAAGTTAATCGACAGCAAGAAATCGCGTTAGCGATGGCCAAGAAGTATCAAGCAAAAGAGAAGAAGCGTCGTGCCCAAGAACATAACGAGGCGTTGAGTCGGCTAGAGAAAGGAGCAATCCCGCCCGATGACCAAGATGAATCACCTCTGGTGATAATGATGCTGAGGGTGAACAAACAGAAGCCTTAGTAGATATGACCTGGTCTCTTTTCAAACCTGGCGACAGAGTATGGCTGTACATGGAAAGAGTAAAGCCCGGGTTGACGAAGAAGCTTGCTCACAGGTGGCACGGGCCATTCCGCATCAAAGCAAAGGTCGAAGAGTTTGCCTATGAACTCGAACTGCCAAACCGAAGTGGATATCGCTTTTATCCAACAGTTCACGTTTCCCGACTGAAAGCAGTTAATGAGTTTGGAACTCGACCAAATGTTCAATTGGTTGATGAACTTTCGGAGGATTCACGTTTGGATTTCGACGAGGAGTTGCTTCCTGAAGATAGTTGGGAACCAGACCATCTTGCAGGTGAATACGAAGTTGAGACGATTTTAGATGATCGGTTGCCGCTTTCGACTGGCACTGATCGACCTGTAAGAGAATTCAAGGTCAAATGGGTCGGTTACGATGACCCTACATGGGAGCCCGTGTCCAATCTTTCATGTGGAGGACTGCTTTACGACTATCTGCAAGCGAAGAAGAGAGAAAATCGCTTTCAGATGGTCCAAGTGGCAGACGAAGAATAGTTCTTCACTCCGACACAAATGATCTGCGTGTGAGGCGGCGCAGCTCACACTAACAGACGAAAATGACTACTGCGACCCAATCTTCTACATATTTGCATAACGAAAGGTGAACGACAAACCGATTGGATTGATATCGGAACGACAAGATAATATGAAATCCTAAAGCACGCTACGGAGAAAAACTTCTTGGGAACTTGGTGCTTGGATATGGAGCTTAAGCTCGAAAAAGTGCTGCTTCGAAACTTCACAAAGTGACTTGACGAGAAGCAGCGTTGACCAGGAGTCCAAGACGATCCGGAAATTCAACCAGAGGTTCGGCTGGGGTTGGAGTAACTTCTTCGTTCTCTCCCTCTGCGTCGACCTCGTCTTGAGCTGCCTCTTGATCAACTTGGTGAGCCACAGCAGCTGTTTCCACTGCGAGAACAGCCTGAGCTTCTGCGGAGTAGTGAGCCCATCTAGATGAAACTTGATCCGCTGGAATTAGCGGACAGGCAACAACATTACCCATTACGGAAGCTTGGGTTCTCCCGCGAGGAATGAATGGAGTAGTCCGCACATTACACGGGACAAATGTCGTGTTGAATGGGTGGAGTTCGGGGACGGTCATCCAACCGTTGCGCCATGGCTCTTCTTGATCCAGGGTAGCTAACTCGTCCAGCCAAGTTGCAGTTCGGGGAGCCCATGTGAGATTCTCCAGAGAAAACATGGCATCGAAGGTTCAAACAGCATCTCAGGCATCAGTCCCGTTTCCAGACGCTCTGCGTGCGGAATCTTGGACTGGGGCAACAACCACTCATGCCACAGATGCTTCTTGACGTGAACGCGAACGAGATCAGCGCGTTTTCGACGAGCGTCAGCGTAATCTTCCCAAACCTCCCGGAGTTGAGCTCGTTTCTTGGCAGTGAGAGTTTTCTTGCACTGCTTAGAGTCGAGCCATCCTGTAACAACCGAGATAGGAATCCAATGCGCTCGCTCCCACATGCCAAAACCGAGGTCGGCCTTTTCGCCGAGGCCACGAAGTGAAAACCACAGCCGAATAAGCCGTTGGCATATTGGTGCGCGTCTCGAGATGCGCTCACGAACATCAGCTCCGGAAGTGTCGAACAGACTACTCTGTTCTGGAAACATCGAGCGGAGGATTTGCCACGGGTGATTAGCGTTTTCAAAATCAGCAAACGCCCGTATCTGGGGCACTGAACATGGTGAAACTGAGCCAGCCGGAATGGGAGTCGGTTGCCGACGATTGAGAATTTGTCTCCAGCACAAACGTGCTCCTGGAGCCGTGAAATTGATATTCACGAAATCCCAAACCCAATTGGCCGACTTTCCTTCAGCAGGAACTATGTCACGACCAGTGAGAAAACCATTGTCATCCTCTACGGATTGTTCTTCGACTGTATTTACATCTCGCCCAGCTGGCTCGATATCTCCAGTATTAGACTGCAGCGTGGACAATGTCGACGTAATAACTCGCCCGCGAGTAGAAGCCCGCGCTGGAGCCCGAGTTCTTGTTGGGTTAGACGTCCCAGAGGCAATCACGACAGTCTGGATATTATCCGATGTTTCGTGATGAACCGTAGACGAAGCATGAGTTACTTCAACAGACGCTTCAGAAGGCGGAGGTGACTCGGTAGGGGCAACAGAAGCCTCAGAAGCATTATCATCCACGTTGTCATCATCTCCATCGTCATCAAGGTCAATTGGTGTGGGTCCTGACACTGAAGAGACTCCTAAACCCAAAACGTCATCGTCGTCAGCTTGCTCTAGTTCAGCAGCAAGTGACGATCGGAACGCAGACTGGGCAGCGGCTTGACGCCGCGGCGTCGACGAAGTATCGCTGCCAGACCCTCGAGATGAAACTTGGCCGACTGGAGTCGATGGAGAACGGCTTACGGAGTCCCGACAAGTAACTGGTGCCACCGGTGGCATGCTGATGCGTAACGATGGTTTATCCTGCACTGGTGTCAAACTTGGCGGTCGAGGCAAACTTTGAACAGCCGACGACCGAGAGTTCAAGCTTGGGAACATTGCCGCGTTGTACTTCCGACGACCTAGCGTGCGAGTAGCTACCTTTGGCGGCGTCACAGGCTCACTTGGACGAGCTATCGGTACCTTGGCCGAAATTTGAGGTGCCGAACTTGACCGAGATTTACCACATGATGCCGCAGGCTGCGTTGTCACTGCAGCAGACGACCGAGACAACATCAAAACTCGTGAGCTACCAGAAGTTGTCGACGTCGTAGCGGTGTGTGACACAGCCAAAGTGGTCCGAGGTCTGACGGCTGGTGTAGCAGAGACGGGATTAATGTGACGAGATTTGAGCTTCTTCTTTAAACGCTTCTTGCCCGAAGCTTTCATTGCGACTGGCATGACCAATTTGCGGCGTGGAGTCGATGATTCAGAAGGAGTTGGAGCCTTTCCGAGGCCTGCATCATTGAGAGCAGCCTTCTTGGCTTTTTCAGCAATGGTCTCTTCGTCATCACTGTACCAATTGTACTGTACATCACTGTCAGATTCTTCATCATCGTCTCCGGACCCAACAGGTGCTTGTCGTATGCGCTTGCGCTTTATTCCGTGGCGCTTGCGATACATTGCGCGAGCAAATGATATAGCAAGGTCCTCACGCTTGCCAGTGCGAACGACTTCCTCACGGCACTCTTTTAGAAGTTTGCGAGAATCGGGATCAAGGTCCAAACGATCGAGGTTGATATCTCCACTTCCGATACCTGCAGAGGCTAAGACCAAGGTGTCCGCATCCATCTGCCGGGCGTCGACGTGTTGACGGAGAATGCCATTTGCACGACGGCAAAATCGGAGGGTGTCCACCATGTCATCATACTTGTCGCGGAGGACCTTCGTCTCGTCATACTCATCCTTGGACATCTCGGACAGAAGCTTATGGAGCTTGATTGATTGCGCAGTCTGGGCCACTGTGGCAGCCTGAAAGGAGACCCGGTCTTTGTCGATCCGGTCCTGCAGAGACTTGGCGTAATCCTTCTGACGAGCAATTATCTTTTCCAGCTTCTCGACTTCATCGGTGTGGAGTTCCGCTGACGCTTGGAGTTGGAGAATTTGATGGTAATACGCGTTTACGGATTCTTTCTCTCGCTTGAGAGCTTTCTTCAAGTCATCAGCTTCCGCAGACGCCTCGCGCGAAAAGAGTTCAGCATTTTCACGTTTAAGAGTTTCTTGAGCCAGTTTACGGGTGACAGAAGCTTCGCCTGCTTCAGCTGCAGCCACACGAGCGCGAAGGTTGGCAAGTTCGGCCGACGAGTCATCTGGTTGATCGATGCTGGAGCAAGCCGAAACCACTCCATCGAAAGTCCTAGCCATTTTCAAGCGTTGCTGGAGACCACGGTCGCCACGACGACTGGGGTCAGTGCACAACTGGACTATCAACTTGGCGAGCTTGAAGTTTTGGTTCAACAGCGTGGAACTTACGTTTGCATCCAGCGCGGCCTGATAGGCGTCAGCCATTGCATCCATGTCAAGCGAGAACTCAGGTGATACAACATGAGACGAAAAAGGCACATCTTCCTGCGCGATCTCGCTCAAATTGGCTGGATCTGGCTTGGGTGGCGCATCTTGGTGGCATACAGCCGATGATTCGTCTCGAGACTGGTCCACGTCACCGTCAAGATCGTCAATCTCAATGGGACAAGCTTGCGAGCCACCAATTGCTGCTGGTGGAGCTCTATGGTCGTCATCAGCGCCATTCCGATGGTTTATCTGCGTCGATGCCCCACTATCATCAATTGGCAGCGTCGTCGTCCCTTGATCACCATCACTTGGACGCGGCCGTGAAGAAGCAACTGTGAGCCGCTGGGGTGATCTCGAGCGCGAGGTTCCCACCGCTGCGTGTTCAACTTGAGGCGCAGGAGCGTCTGGACTCGCCGCAGAGTGTGTCGGTGACGGAGGCTATAAGATCAAAGAAACCATCAACTGTGAGAAACCAGCATACAAGAATGAAGATACTAGAAGACATCACAGTACCAGAGAGGGACCAGGATCAGCTTGGAGCTGGCCGGTTGCGAACGAGATGGCGGCAGCCAAGGCTCGGTGTGGCATGGTTGGAGAGTTGGTCTTGATGTCACGACGCTCACCGCTTGTGGAGGCTCGCGACGCGCCAGGGGCAGTTGTGGTGTAGCGATTGTTCGCTGCACCGACCAAGTTGCCGAGCCGATTTCGAGTGAATGCCAAAGTACAAACGGCTCGAAAGCTTATTGGTGGAATCAGAAGACTCAGATTGGTCACTCAAGATCAGTTCAGACACTTCGTTTTAGCGACCGGACGTGTGAGTGTCATTCGTCGGAGAAGGTCCTGGTCCGAACCTAATATAAAATCGGCCAGGAACCCAATCCAGCTTATTTTGGTTCAAGGTACCCAAAGGTATCTTCGCACTTAGGACGCACTTAGGACCAGACGCGACTTTTCGGTATTTCCCACGAGAGGTCGCTGAGATCCAAAACGGACAAGTTCACTAGATATTTGTATAGGGAATTTATATGAAAAGATATAGGAAAGATAACACCCTTTCGGGTGACACAAAGAGAGCAGAATATTCCTTCAACCCTCAAGCGTCCAAGCACCTTAGAGGTAAGACTTGTACGTTGTTGCTTGGAGTATGACTGCCTGGTGAACACGTTGACCCATTTGGTGAGTGTTTGCCCTGGTAAGGCCAAGAGTGTTGATTGGTCTGAGAGTGTGAGTGTGTGTGGCTGTATTGCCGCGTGTATGGGAGTGTCTGGAAGAGCATTCCAAAGCTTCTTCCTGCCTTGGTTATACCGAGGCGCCCCTGGACAGAGCCCCTAAGAAGGCTTGGTACCCTCCGTCTGTTGGGACCTCGGGGTTTGAGTGAGAAACGTCTGAACCGGTTGCTCGAGGTTCAGGACGTGTGTATAAGTTGGCTACTAGTGATTCGAAGTGAAGGATTCAGACAGACCTGGGTGTTCTGGGAGATCTCGGGTACCTTCGGATCATTAAACCCAGCAACTGTACTCAATTCATCTGAGGAGAGTGGAGATTGTTGTGGGGGAATATAAAAATCCTAGCCACGTAGACTAGGTCTCGCAGTGGATTGGAGTTTTCCTACACCACAGTTTTGACGAACGAGCACGTGAAACGGCAAGGTGACAAGACGGCGGTGAAGAGTGAGCCAAGCGCAAGAGTGAGAGCGTTCAACACCGACCGAGAACCTCGCGAGTGCACGTACTGTGGGAAGCTGGGGCACACGGTGGAGCGGTGCTGGACCAAGCAAAGGATGAAAATCGCAAGTCGCGGCGCAACGGACAGCGTGGACGCGTGAACCATGTGCAGCGCTGGAGCGACTACGATGACGATGACGATCAAGTAGCGTTTGCGGTCTCGATGGAGTGTGGCAATGTCTCCTCGAGTGTGAAGGCGCAAGGGATGTGGGCGGTCGACAGTGGCGCAACGCACCACATCTGCAATGACAAGCGCAAGTTCGTGGACCTCATCGAGCAAGATGAAGGCGAACTGACGGTGGCCGACGGCAACCCGGTCGAGATCAAGGGTGTGGGGACCATCGTGGAACGGGTGGTTCTGCCCAACGGCGACGAGCGCGACATCGAGATCAAGAACGCGCTGTACGTGCCGAAGATGAACAAGAATCTGCTT